>SOZI01000028.1:0-159096 GCA_006352295.1 Rhodotorula diobovata | reverse complement strand
GACGACGGCGCCGATCGCTGTCGCGCGTTGGGCGTTGGCGCTGACGACGACGAGCGGGCGGATCGAGATGAACTGCCGCCCCCTGCCGTTGGCGAGCGCCACGCGGTACGTCTTGCCGAGGCCGAGCGGGTCGGGGACGACGAGGCGTCGGCGAACGCCGCGAGGCCCGGCATGGTGAACTGCTCGCCCTCGTCCTCGTCCACATCGTCACCGTCTCGCACGTCGCCGGACTGCCCGTCGTCTTGAGCGTCGAACGAGAAAGAGGCTGACGCCGTACGTGTCGGGGATGTCGAAGGTGAGCGACATGCTCGAGTAGTGCCGACGCGAGCCGCTCGCCGAGCTTCCTCGCACCGCGACAATCCTAGCTCCGACCTGCGGCGAGCAGGCTCCCGAAGGACTTCTCGGAGTAGGTGCGGCCGCGCGGGGGGGGTGTGCACGGCGGGCGAAGGAGACGAGGGGAAGCGGGGACGCACCGGCGGCGAGGTCGACTTGGACCTGCTCGGCGTGCGCGCTAGTCGTTGATGCCGAGAGTGTGGCCGTTGAGCTGCTTGCTGATGCGGCTTGTTGAGGCGGCGCGTCGGTCGACAGCTGCTGAGGATTAGGTGCGAGCTGAGCGGCGGCCGAGGGGTACCAGGCCGGGAACTTGGTGGCTGCGAGTGGGACACCGCACAGCAAGTCAGCTCGGGCGACCTACAGGGGGCCATCTGGCGTGTGCGAACGGCCCGACGCTGAGGGTGGAGGAGAGGGAGCTCACCGTCGAGAAGCGGAACCGTAGCTGCAGGCCTCGTGCCGCGTTCATGCGTCCAATGGGCACTCGATCTTGCGGCAGGGGATCTTGCGCGGCTCCTTGGGCTCGGGATCAGCTGCGCGAGAGGCGAGATCAGGACGAGGACAACAAACATTGGCCGCGAACGGCGTCGGCGCCGCAGGACAAGGTGGAACAGAGCTCGACGCACTCGTAGTCATGTTGTCGGTCTTCTGGAGCGTGTTTGGACGGGCACAAGCCGCGAGCGAGAGGAGGTGTGGTGGACGGAGGGGGCTTGCCGGGGACGCGCGACCGGCGAGCTGCGCCGGCGCGCTGCGCTGAGGCCGGCGCGCGTCGAGCCTGGACGCTCTCGCAATCGCGGCGCCGAGCGACTCGCAATCGCGCGAGCGCACATGACGCTTTCGCGCCGTCGAGACCTTCGCTTTCGCGCCTTGCTCCAAGCTATAATCGCTTCGAAATTTCATACCCTAACTGCCGCTGGCTTCTCTTCCCACCAGTCGCGCCTCTCGGTCCCGCTCAGCTCGCTCGGCTCGTTCGCCTTCCGTTCCACAGGCAACTACAGCCAGGGGACAATCGTCTTCGAGCGCGCAGAGTCCCAGGGGACAGTGGGCGATGGGGCGCCGCCGGGCTACGACGCCGACCAGAAGCCGAGGGTCGAGGGAACGGTGGACGTAGCGGTCGAGGTGCGCAGCAACAGCGAAGGCTTGCGCAACGACTGCCGACTCGAGACCGTCGAGGGACACGAGCGCGCTGGCCTGTCGCTCACTGTGCGTTCCCTCCCGCTCTTCCTTCCCCCCTCCGCACCCATCCCCGCTATCCCCGACCTAATCGCCCGCTGACCGCCGTATCTGCATGCGCGCACAGACACCCGCGTCGACCTCTGTTTCGCGACTTGGCGCAAGCCTTTCGTACCACATCAAGGTCACGTTCCCGTCGACCTTCACCTCGCTCGACACGCTCTCGGTCGAGACGACCGGGTTCCGCCTCGTCCTCGGGCCATCGCTCTCTGCGATCGACATCGCCTCGCTCGAGCTCACGACGACCGACGCGCCCATCGTCCTCTCGTCAACGCGGTGCGGGTCCGCGCAGCTCCGGAACCAGAACCTGCTCGACCCGAACAAGCACGCCCTCAAGAACTTTGACGACCTCGTGCAGGGCTCGCTCTCTGCGACAGGCCGCATCGACATCCAGTGCGAGAACGGACCCATCTCGGGGTCGTACACCACCCCGGGGGCAATTGTCGCCTCGACGACCAACTTTGCAATCAAGGGCGACTTCAAGGGGGCGACGCTCCGGATCACGAACCAGAATGCCGAGGTGTCGGGACGGTTCGAGGCCAAGCGGGACGTGGTCGTTAGCACGCAGCATGGCAAGGTCGAGGGCGTGTTCAAGGCGCCGAGCGGTTGCGAGGTCAAGGGGCAGTACGTCGGCATCAAGGGCGAGTTTGAGGTCGGGTCGCATCTCCGCGTGCGGCTTTCTCACTCACCCTCAGACGCGTATCAGTGACTCGCTGACGGAAGCTCGCTCGATCGCTCGCAGCTGCTCACGACCGTGTTCCGCATCGACGCCACGATCCGTCTCCTCGCCCCCTCCTCCTCCCTCCTCTCCCCGCCCGGCGCAGCCCCCGTCACCCGCACTCTCTCCAACGCCACCTCCTCCACGTCCGAAGCCGACCTCCCGCCAACGTTCGAGGACGCGCTCGCCTCGTCGTCCGCATCAGGCGGGTCCTTCGGCGTCGTGACCGTCGCGGCCGAGACGACCGACGCCGGCGTCGAGCTCGTCTTCCCTGCGCCGGTGCCGGCAATGTGCGCACTCCGGACGACCGCGAGGAGCAGTGGAGGGAGTCGGGTCGCGGTCACGCATGCGCGGGGCTGGGAGGGCCGGTTCTCGGTGCGTCTCTCTCTCTCTTGCGCTGCCTCCTTCGCAACCTCGCCGGCGAGCACTCCTAGCGCTCTTTACTGACAGTGGATACACTCCCTCGAGCAGGCCTCGACAACCCTCACGCACACGGCCACGCTCTCCTCCCTGACCTCCGGCGGCCCCGCGGCCCCTCCCGTCCACTACGACACGCAGAAGCGCTCCGAGGTCACCGGCTTCGTCGGCTCGGGCGCCGGTGCTGGCGCCGGCGACGGGCGCAACAGGACCCACGTCGAGAGCGACGGGCCCGTCGAGATCGTGCTGCTGTAGGCGCGGCTGCCCGGACGCGCGCGACGTCGGGGTCGGAAAAAGGGGCGGCCCGAGCGGCCGAGTGTCATACTATGCAGTGTGTGCAGCGCAAAGGTTCGTCGGCGCGCCGCTGCGGCGGGCGCGTACGGATTGGGCTTGACGACGGCCTCGAGGTGCGCAAGACTGTCGGAAAGGTCAGGAGGCGAGGACAGGAGGCCTGAGAGTCGCCGAGCGGTGACGCACTCGATGGCGCTTGAGAGCATCGATCAACGTTGACCAGTGCATTGTGCAACGTAGAGAGCTCGCTCAGAAGAAGCCGGCGACTGCTTGCGCCGCTCGCGAGCCCGCGCGTCCTGTCTTCACTCGTATGCTCTCCAGCATACTCCCTCGCAGCCGCTCTCCGACTGACGGCCTCGTTTTGAATTTATATAGACTATCTCCTCCCGAATACCGACCCGTCCCTCGCAGCCCCTCTGCCGTCAGATCGCCCCGCCTGCCTCTGCCTGACGCCCTCGACGACGTCTTGCTGCGCCGAAACCGAGCTGTTGGTCGACCTGGGCATTATTGCCTCTGGCTCGGCTCGCGAGACATGGGTCTGGCGTCGTAGGACAGTATGGCGCAACGAGTGCGCCGGTTGGTCGTTTGCGGCAGTGCCAGCCCCTGTCCGCCGTGCGCTCGTCGCAAAGTGGCGCCCGCCGCTCGCCGTCACGGGCGACCGAGCTCGGGGCAGGTAAGCGCCTTGGGGATGGGCCGGTCCAGCGAGGGCGGGCCCAGGCTGTGCATTGAGCCGGCGTCGAGCCTCTCGCAGAGCGGGGGCCGTGAGGGAGTCTCGCCCGTCTTGCTCGGCCCAGAGAGCCTGACGACAAGTCTCGACCTGCGAGCTCGACCCCCAGCAAAGGTGAATGATTCGGTGCGGGAGGAAGGCAAGTCGAGGAAGCAGGGCGCACGATGTCTGCCTGTGTCGCACTGGAAGCGGCGCAGGACGACGCTGCATGCCAGGCGGGGACGTGCGTCAGCGGCTGCGCTTCACATGGCCTAAGTGCGTGTGACTGACCGGCAGCTCTCACTGCAGTGGCAAGCGGTCAGCGCAAAGTGTGCGAGAGAGGTGGGCCGAGACGCACAGTCCTCCAGCTCAGCCAGCTGCGACAGGCAGAGGGAAGTGCGTCCGCGTCAGCTGTCGCAGCCTGAGGACATGGCGTCGAGACTCTGACGCACGAGGGTGTCTGACTCTTCCATTAGCCTCCGAGCAGCGTCGAAAGGACTCCGCCTCTCGAGCTCGTCCAGAGCCGAGTCGAGTTCGTCTCCGTCCTGCTCGAGTCGTGCCCTCGCAGCCTCATCGACAGCCTCCTCTGAGCAGAAGGGGTCAGCGTGGCGCTTACCAGAGCTGGCGAAGCGGCACGCACCCCATGACCGACGGTTTGCCTCCTGTCGCAGCTCAAGGTCTTGCAAAGCGGCGGCGGCGGCGACCAGGTTGGGAGCCCTGAGCGAGAGCCAGACTGCGGCAAGAGGTGTCAGCTCCTGTGCGACTCGTAGTGCCGGGCGTAACGCACTGTGCTTCACTGCGTGGCGGGCAAAAGGTGAGCGACTCGAGCAGAAACGCTGAGGGCAAGCAGCTCATCTCGAGCCATCTTGCGTTGGGCTTCCGACAGCTCAGCCATTCTGCGAGTGCTCACTCAAGAGGCGAGCTAGAGAAGAGGGCGCCCGAGAAAAAGGCTGCAGATCGACTCCGTCGGAAATTGGTCCGGAGAGAAGCGTGCGTGCGTCCTCCGGCGAGCACGAAAGGAGGCGGCCGTGCGGACCTCGGGGTGCCTCTGCGAAGGTCACCCCGGTGTGCGAAGATTGAGCAACTTGCGAGGACTTGCTTCACAATGCTCGCACATGCAGGCAGCTGAGCCCTGTGCGAAAATGCCGCAGAGCCTGCTTGAGAAGGTCGAAAGATGGTGTCGCCAAGGTTGCCCAGTTCCGCACCTACACGCGCCAGCGCCCATACACCACGCTCCTGCGGTACGTTCCCTCTCCCGGAGCGTGGCTCGCGCCGAGCTCGTTGACGGCGGGGCGCCGCGGCCGAAGCGGAGAGGTGGGGCGGGAGGTGTCTGCCGTCCTGCGCGCCCGGCGCATCTTTTTCTCCTGCAGCCTGCGTCGGAGTACGGCGCGACGGCCATCGAGGGGCGGGCGCTCTTCGTATGGTTGAGGTTCTGGAGCCTCGCCCGTTTCTGGCGGAGGAGACACGGCAGGGTCGAGGTCCTTGAGGAATGAGCGCAGGTGCTCGGCGGCGTAGGTCTGCAGCAGCACCTGCCCTGCAGCATCTGTCTCTTTGGCGCGGGCGCGAGATTTGGCCTTCCGGCGCGGAGACGTCAAGTCAGCGGTCGGCGAGGCGGAACAAGAGAAGGGGGGAGCGCACTGTCATCTCGACAGTGATTGGCGCACAGCAGCACTCTGTAGGGCAAGGTGAATTCAAGTCAGGGTTCGCGCCGCAGAGGCCAAAGGGGCGCATATGCACGGGCTTCGTCCTCTGCAGAGCGTGCGTGGCATTAGGACCAGCGGTTTATCAAGGTCATGCAGACAAATCTGACCGATGTCCGAGAGCTCGTTCATCTGCGCGAGAGCATCCGTCAGCACTTTGTGCCCCGTGCAAGGCCGTACGATGGTCGAGACGCACAAGCTCAGCCGCGGTTGCCAGCAGGTTCTCTGCATCGGCACCCTCCTCGTCTTGCGTGGCGAGCAGCTCCTGCGTCTTGCTGACGTGTTCTTCGCGGGCCAGCAGATCGGCCACGCCGGCATGCGCGTTGCCGAGGATCTCTGCGGGGACGCAGCGAGAGTCAAGCAGGCTTCGGCGCTCTGGAGCAGAGCGGCAAGACACGAGCCTACCGAGCTCATCCGCGAGCCAGAGAACCTTATCAGTACAGGCCTGGAGCTTCGCAGCGTAGGGCAGAAGGCGCGGCTGCTTGAGGTCGTGCCAAACTAGGTGCGCACCCTGGTCAGCGACGCACTGACCAGAGACCGCCACAAGCCTACTCTGCTCGACTGCCGGAAGCGCTCGTCAGTATGCAGAACGTCGACAGAGGCGAGAGAGACGAGGTGCTCACCATGTAGCTGCAACTTCTGGGCCATCGAGATCGAGAGCCGCTCAAAGTGCGTCTCGAGCCGGCTTCGGCCCTCCTCGTTGAGCTGGAGAACGTGTCGATATTGCTGGTCCTGTATCACGAAAGTCGTTGTCAGGGTTGATGGTCACGTCACGGGGTGGAGAACCGAGAGACGCACTAAAGCGTGCGCATGCTGCTCCAGCAGCGACGCCCCGGGGTCCTGGCGCGAGCTGGCATCGGTGGCAGCCTCCTCTGCATCGCATCGCATCGTCAGTCTTCAGCGCCGAGTGACAATGACCTGGGGTCTGGACACTTGCTGGCTGCGCCGGCTGCGGAAGTGCGAGACTCAGAAACTGCGCCCGGGAAGGACGATAGTAACGAGACGCACCCGCGGACCGCAGCTCTCGCCTCTGCAGGCGCAGTTCCAGCTCAGTCAGGGGACGAGGGAGGAGGCAGGCTGTCTTTGGCACGCACTGCAGCTGTGCACCGGTCGAGTAGGTCCCCCGCAGCCTCGTAGCCTTGGCGAGCGCGGACTCCTTCGAGCAAAGCGCGCAGGTGTGCACGTTCCTCTTCGTAGTCCCAATCCGACAGCTGCTTCGACACTGACGGCGGGTGTGTCAGATGTGTGTGTGCGCGATCACGCGAGATGGGAGCGGAATGGGCGGTACTCTTCCTGAGACGGAGCCGCTGGACGGCGCCCGTCAGGTTCCCGACCCTGCTCGCCTCGTCGATCAAAGGCGACCCGAGCAGCTTGCTCCAGATTTCCTTGACTGCCCGCGCAAGAGTGAGAAGCTGACGAGGGAAAGCAGAGGGGAAGACGCACTGCCCGCGACCAGCTCTGTTGCTCCTTCCAAGCCGAGAGGGTGGGCGGCAGTGCGGGCAGTAGACATGCTGCTCCGTCTTTGCTGAAGCAAGTGACAGGAGAAGGCGAGAGAGGCGACCGAGTGCAGCAGAAGTGGCCTACTCGGGCACCGTCCGCGGACGACCTCCTGTCCGGCGAACGCAGGGGGTCCCTCCGCTGTTCAGGAGACGGGGCGTCCGTCCGTCAGGAGAGCCGCGAAGGCGCACAAGATTGTCGCAGGAGGCCAACCGGAGGCTGAAGCGCTGAAGGACCGAATGCCCGCAGCGAAAGCGGGAGAAGGGCGGAGGAACCGTCAGCTTCTCGTGAGCAGGACGCAGCTGGCACATGCAGGCAGCTCAGCCCCTAAGTGCTTGCAGAGCCTGTTTGAGAAGCTCGAACGCCGGTGTCGCAAAAGTTGCCCAGCTCCGCACCCACAGGCGCCAGCGCCCATACACCACGCTCCTGCGGTACGTCCCCTCTCCCCTAAGATGGCCCTTAGCGAGCGCGTGGTCGTTCTGCCCCTGGCCTGACTCGGGCGGCGTCTCGGCGTGAGCAAGGCTCGTCCGTCGGGCACGCGAGGCAGTCTCGGCGTGCTGAGACCTGCGCCTCGGCTGACCTGCGCGGCTGAGGCGCTCTACAGCTGCCGAGTGTCGAGCAGCCTCCCTGTCTGCGGCCATGACCGCCGCCAGGTTGGCCTCGTCGTGCTGCGGGTGCCCCAGAGCGAGCTGCTCGAGACTGTCCAGCAGGGCAGGGCAGTGCCTGGCTGCGTAATCGCGTAGGTAGCGTTGCCCGTCCTGGTCGAACTTCTTGGCTCCCGCCTCGTAGGCGGCCTGCCAAAGGATGACGGCGTCAGCACGGTGATATTGCGGGACGCGCCGGGAAAAGAGACGGACAACCAGCTTCTGCGCCTGCAGAGGAGCAGCTGGGTAGTCGCCTGCCTTGAAGAGCGTCAGCTTGCTCCAGCCGGGAAGAAGCAGGGCAGGCGCGCACCTTCGCCCTTGGCCTCGTCCACTGCCGGAAGTGGTGCGTCGTCAGCGCGTGAATTCGACCAGGGCAGTGAATGCAAAGGGACACGTACACTCATCCTCGAGCTTCTTGAGCTGCCGGTGAGAGTGTCAGCGGTCAAGTTCAACAGCAACCCCACTGGTTGGAAGACGCACAAGACTCGTCACCCTCGAGAGAAGCAGCGCTGCGCGACGAGTGTCGCTGCTTTCCTGGGCGATCGAGCCTTGCAACTTGCGGACCCGCTCAAGGCGGTTGTGCAAGGCTCACCGCGTGTCGTTGTCTTCGGCCGTCGCGTGGTCTGTGACGCGAGCAGAAACGTCAGCGCGTCCTCGAGAGCGAGCGCGAGCGAGCTCACGAAGCTCTTTCTTGATGAGCAGGATGTGTTCGGTGCATGCGTGCAGCTCAGCTGCAGGGTGAAGGAGTGGCGGCCGGGCAAGCTCGAGCCAGACTGCGCCGCGTTAGCTCTGGGCTCAGGGAGCAGGGCGCCTGCGGGCTCACGCTTGTCGGCTGCGAGCGGGCGTGAGTCAGCTCAGTACAAGACGGACGAGCGCGAAGTCGGCGTGTCCGCGGATGGCCCGGCGACCGGAGGGCGGACAGGAGGTGCGGCGGACGCATACGGACAGACGGACATGCGTCGAGCGCAGCGTCTTGCCTTGCGCTGATGCGCGCTGCGGCCAAATAGAGTGGCCGAGCTGGGCGAAGGTCGCGGGAAGGGCACTCCTAGTCGGAGCAGCATCGAGGAGCGCTCGTGCGACGTCCATCGGTCGCAAGCAAGTCCGCACGGCGCTTTGTGGATCCAGCAGCGTCGCTCGCAGTGGAAGCGCAGACTCGAGCGATATACCACGCTCGTTCGGGTCGTTCGGCGCAGCGCGGCGACACGTTGCTGGCGAGAGGGGGCGAGAGGGTTTCTCGCATCGTCCGCCGATACAGGGTCGCGGGGGGCTACATCTGTGGATGCAAAAGCTGGGTCAGCACGCATCAAGCAGACCTTTAAGTCCTATGAAGAATGCAGCGCACCTGGCCTCCTAGCTCTCCCGAGCGAGTCATCCGCCGCGGTCGACGGAGCGTCGGTCCTGATGGGCCATTTTCGAGTGTACTGCATGGCGAGTTCTTGACTGTTGAGCGTAAGGGCACGCCCGCGCACGGCGTGCTTGTCGCGGTGAAGGGGGTGGGGGGAGGTGGAGGTGATGAAACGATGAAAGCTGCTGAGGACAGCACGGCGCAAGCGAAAGTGCGCAGGAAGCCAGGCGTGCAGGCTAGCGCTGAAGAGCTGCAGAGCCGAGCACGTCCACCAGAACGAGGCCGAGCGGGGTGCGTGGAGCAGCAGAGCTTTCGCCGGCCGGCCGTCGCTCCGCCGCCCTCCTCGACTCCGCCCCCGTGATGCCTTTGCGAGCGAGACGTGCTAGAGTCCCTCGCGGAACGTCCTGCGGCTACGCTGAATCGATCTGCCCTGTCTCTCCCACTCGCTCAATTACTTGGCTGCGTGGCTGCGGCTCTCGGGTGCTCGAGCGGATCTCGCCGCGCGAAAGCGGCCCCCCTGAGCGAGTGCTGTCCACTCGCATGACACGAGTGCGCTCTCTCATGAACGATACTGGTCCAGCGCGAGCCCTGCGTGGTGCTTCTCCGCCCCCCGCAGCAGCGCTTGCGCTCTCGCCGGGCTCGCGCCAGCCGGGCTCTGAAGCCTAAAGGCCACCCGGCGAGCGCGCGACGTCGTCAACGAGCAGGGCAGTTTTCTTATGATTGAGCCCCAGGCACCAGCAGCTGGTCGCCCGGTCCGGCAACCCTCAGCAGCGCCCGCGTCGACGCGACTGCCATGCGCGTTCGCGGCGCACGCGCTGGCTCCGGTACCGACAGTCGGTCCTCGCTGCCGCACAGCCTACTCGCACTCTATGGGCAGCGGGGGGCGGACAAGCGTGACATGCAGTGGACTCGCAGGGGGTGTCCTCGTCGCGGACGCCGCGCTGGAGCTTCGCTCGAGCGGTGTCGGGCCGATGCTTGGTATTCAGCCTCTCCGTCCGCCGGCAGAGAGCTCTCATAAGACCGATCCGGGACAGAGCACGCCGACAGGATCGGACGCACAAGCGTTGAGTCGCGGCGACCGTCCGTGCCTCGCTTGGGCCTCGCTCTAGCCGCGCTGGTAGCAAAAGCGCGGGCTCGGACTGGCCAGTCTCGCCCGGAAAAAGGCTGCGATGCAGACCAACGCACTTACTGACCCCGTCTCGAGCTGGAGGCCGCATTTGACGGGCGAGGCCCGAGCCTCCCTCGCATCTCTTCGCCCAGGGGGAAGCGCGGCGCCGAGACTTCCGCACGCACCTCCCGCGCCGTCCCCCTCCCCCTCTTTCCTCCCTCGCTCCCTCACCTGTTCGGACCAAAGACGCAAGATGCCGTACGCGCTGCGCTCGAAAGGCCCGCCTGCTCCGCCTGGCGCCGACCCCACACCTGCTCAACCCGCACCCGCTCCCCAAGAGGGGCGCGAAGACGACTCGCCAAACGAGATCAAGCCCACCCTCAATGGACTCTTCGGGGGGCTGCCGTCAGAGCTCATTCGCATGGTGATTCGCTCTCTAGAGGGCACAGGCGCGGGGGCCGCTGACTCTGATGCTTCGCGCGCAGGTCGTCACCGACGGGAGCCTCGCGTCTCTCGGCCTCCTCAACTTGTCGCAAGTCAACAAGTTCTTCTATTACTACCTGCGCGACAGAAAGAAGATGCACTGGCTCTGGGCGGCGGTGCGCGACAAGGAGTGGCCCGGGTACTGCTGCAACCCCTACACTCTCAGGGTCAGCGAGGTCAAGATGGTCCACCTCATCCAGGGCACCAATTGCTGTGTGCGTCGATTTACTCCCGTCACTCATGCACCGGAAAACTGAGCTTTGGCACGCCCTGTAGCGGTGCGGATCTTCCGACAAGCCGACGATTCTCAACCGCGTCCACCTCCTGCGCCTCTGCCCCGATTGCAAGTCGTTCTGGTGTGTCACAGCCTTCTCTCTCGTCTCATGCAGCCATCAGTCTGACTTTCACCTGGTGCCATGAAGGCTCACGCTGCGTCAGGCCTGGCGCATTGACCCCGACCTGCACCCTCTGACGGCGCTCTGCTGCCGCCAGAGATCTAGCCGTGCGTGCAGCTCCTGCATGGGATCTCGCCGTCGCATGCTCTACCTGGACTGATCGCGTGCAGGAAGGTTCGGGCAAGATGCGACTTACTGGCTGCCCGAGCTCCGAGCCGTCTCCGCCAAGCTCTACGCCCTCGAGGACGAGCCGCTCGTGCCAGACCCCGACCGCCCCGGTGAGGACGTGCCCAGCATCGCGCTATGGATACGTCGGGAGGAGAAGAGGTTGGAGAAGGGCGAGACCACCAGGTGGAGGGAGAAACTCTACGACTTCTTCTCTCGCGTCGACGGGGGAAAGGCATTTCAGTGAAGGTGAGCCCCCTGCCCTGTAGTGACCCCGCGCTTTGTGCACTGCAGTTGTACACCCGCTTGATCTGCGTCCGAAGTCATGCCCCCGAATGACGCGGCGTTCCGGTCACTCGTGCCCGCGCGCGGGAGTCTAATACGCCCGCCCAAAGTACAGCAGCCCCCGCCGCAAGCCGCCCTCCGCCGAGACACCTTGCCGGCCCAACGATGCGGCCTCAGAGTGACGAAGGCTCGAGGACGGTCCCGGTCCCGGTCGGCCCCTCGAAGCGACTGGCCGCCCCTTGACGTGTGGATCCGTCCGACGATGGCGGTGCTCGAAGCGCTGCTGCATGATGCGCTGGGCATCTTGAGCACTCTGGTCTTCTAACGGCTCCGGGACAGGTGTCGCGCCGGGGTCGCTGCGCTCGAGGAGAGGGTGGCGCGCGTTGAGCTCACGCAGCCGAGTCTTGCAGTGGGTCGCGGCCCAGGCATCGAGGTACCTGTGGCCTCGTGCGTCCACCGCCACGGCGTGCTTGCAGATCGCATCCTGCAGGCGACGCTTCAGCGAGGGGTGTCTCGGGGCCAGAGAATGAGCGCACGGACCAGCGCGAGGTAGAGCCGCTCGGCTGCCTTGGACGCGTCTGAGTTCGGGGTTTCCTGGTGGGCTTCGGCGCTGTGGCGAGCTATTGCACGAACGTACAGGTCAGCGGCTGCGCGGAGGAGCAGCGTCGAGATCTAGCGCTACGAGAAGCTCGACTGACCCGTCTTGGCTGCGGCCGGCGAGCGCGGCGCGAGGGCCCGGAGGTCAGCATGTCGTGAGCTTTGTGATCAGATTGAGGACGTACTGAGACGCTCGAGCGTTTCGAGCTGTGAAGGCGCGCAGAGCTCAAGTCAATCACTGTCAACAAAGAGTGAGAGGGAGGACCGACCTCTTCGGTAACTGTCCAGAGCTCCTCGTCGGCACTTCGGCCAGTGTTGCCAAAGTCCCTCACAATGCGCGACTGAAGAGCACCGAGATGCGCGTCCTGAGCTCGCACAGCGGCCAACCTTGCCTCATTGCCGCTCTCCATCGCCCTGCCTGCGACGAACAGACTGTCGGTCAGCGTGCCGGACAGCGAACGACGAGAGCGGGGAGCGGCCACGCACTGAGGTGTTCTTGATTGCGGTGGAACTCTTGCGTGCTGGCGTTGATCTGGCTGGCAGGAGCGAGGAACGGCTCGTGCGTCAAGGAGAACCACGCTATGCAGGGTGCTGTTGGGTGAGCTTTCCGGCCCGTGCCGATCTGTGTGGGACAGGGCGCACTGTTTTCACTGTGCGACGCTGTGACATGTCAGCGAGAGTGCACGAGTGGTGCCGACGAGAGCGGGACAACGAACCTTGCAAAAGGCGCTGCTGCGCGTCACTGAGAGGGTCCAGCTCCGCCCTGGCCTCAAGCCTGTTATCTTCGTCCTCCTCGTCGTCCGAATAGCTGCAGGGCTCTGGGGAAGTCATGGCGAGACGAGGAAGAACCAGGGAAGGAGGTAAAGCGAGAGGAGCGGGGACATGGGCAGTAGACAGCGTCGCCGCGGACGTCCCCCTGAGCCTGCGTCCGGACAGGAGGCTCAGGAACACCAGGGCTTATGAGGAGGTGCCGGTGGCGGACGTAGCGGGACGGCGAGCGGGCCGAGAAGCGAGATTCGCGACTTGGGAAGGTCACTGCTGGTCGAACCGGCGCGCGCCAGAAAAAGCCAGCACGAGGGCAACTGTGACGAGCTAAAGGAGCGAACGCACTGATACCGAGCAATAGACGCGCCCTCATCGGTCTACCAGAACCACCCGCCCCCGACCTTCTTTGGCCTGAACACCTCCGTCAGCGCCATCTCGCCCTCGACCTCCTCCGCCTCGTCCGCCGCCCTGCGCGCCGCCTCGTGCCCGCCCTTCTTGACCTCGATGCGCGGCAGCCGCTCCACCGAGCGCACGTACGTCCACTTGGTGCTCGCCGGCGGGGCAGGCGGGATCGGCCCCGCACGCGCGAGCCGCGCGTCGCGCTCGGCGCGGAGGAGCGCGTCGACCTGCTTTGTCCAGTCGGGCGCTCCTGCACCCTGGGCGCCGCGCGCGGGGAAGTTGCGTTCGAACCACGCCGTGACTTGGAGCATGGCGCTCGCGCCAGAGATGGTTGGTTGCAGCGCCTGGAAGACGTGGATCCCGTCGTTCCACTGCTGGTGCGTCACGTCTGTGCCGGCCTTGCGTGCGCGGCGGACAAATACGGAGATCTCGTCGCGGAGGCACTCGAGGCCGGCGGACTGGACGAGGAGCGGAGGGAGAAACGAGAGGGACGAGAGCGGGCCGAGCGCGGGGGAGACGTAAGGCGTGGAGAGCTGGCCGACGTAGTGCGACTGCTCGAGCTCGTGGCGCGAGGACGAGAGGTACATGCGTGGCGGATGCAGCGGGTCGGAGTCGTCGTCAATGGAGATGTAGTCGTGGACCTGCCGGAGCGGCCGTGGCAAGTCAGCGAGTGTCGCGTGCGGCAAGGGGGGAGCGACTGACCTTGTTCTCCTCCCAGCTAGCGAAGCTCGTCGACATGTCGACCCAGGGGCTGAGGAGCAGCGCGCCGGCGACCTGCGGCAGCCCCGAGTCGCGGAGATACATCATCAGCGCGACGCAGAGGTTGCCGCCCGCCGAGTCGCCCTCGACGATGATGCTCTCGGGGGGGATTTGGAGGTCTACGGGTGAGCGTTCTCTGTTGTCAGTGCGTCACGCGGTGCACGAGCGCGAGCCGCAAAACGACTCACCCTCGGTCAGGTACAAGTACGCGTTGACCGCGTCGAGGAGCGACGCCGGGTAGCGGACCTCGGGCGAAAGGCGGTAGTCGAGCGCTGCAGGTTAACGAGAGCGCCGTCAAGACATGACCCGAAGAAGAGGCGCAACGACAGCACGCGTCGAAAGGGGACGCACCAAAGACGCGGCACTTGGTCGCCTCTGACAGAGCGACATGCAGCGTGCGATGCGTGCGGGGGCTCATGCGGACGTGGGCGCCACCGTGCAGCGAGAGGATGACCTTGTCGTCGCGGGCCGTCTGCGGCGCCCTGACGAGGTCGACGTGCGCGAGCCATTCGGCCTGTGGGGAGCCGCGTGAGCAGACGCTCTGTAAAAGCACCCCGTCGAGGGTACTGCTGGCAGCTCTGCAGGGTCTGAGAGAAAAGCAGGACGCACCCTGAGCGTCCTCTGACCTGTCTCCTCGCCGTCAAGCCCCTCGAGCACCCCCTTGAGGCCGCGCTTCCTGACTGGAATCTCGAGCTCTTTGACGACGCCGCCATTGAGCTTGTCGGCCGGCTTGAAGAGCATCTTCTCGGTCGCGTCGCGCTGCTCTTTCGAGAGGCGGGCCACCTCCTCGGGCGAAGAAGGGGGGTTGACACGGCGCGAGCGCGCGAGCGAGGTCGAGCGCCAGCGCATGACGGCTGTCAGGACTGACAGGAGGACTGGCCAGGTCGGGGCGGAGGCTGTGGACGACGAAGAGGAGGGGGTCGTGCGGAAGGACGCGTCGGTCAGCTCGGGTTGGTAGCGACGGGACCGACGGGCAGGGGCGACTCACGCCCGACGGTGAAGTGCACCAAGGCAGCTTGGAGTGCGGCAGCGAGCATGCCTGCTGTGGTCGCGCTGCGATTCCGCGCGTGTAGGACGAGAGGTCAGGCTCGAGCCTCCGAGGAGAGGTGGGGGAGAAGGGGGAGGCGGGACGTACAGCTTGCCAGCAGACGAGGGCGCGCCCGAGGCGGGAGAGCGGCCAGAGGTATCGGCGGACATGTGGAACCCGTATCAAGCGGAAACAGAGCAAGAGAAAGAGCGAGAGAGAGAGGACGAGGAGCGAGAGAGACGGTTCCCCGCCGTCCGAATCACCGAAGTTGCCGATGGGCGGATTGAGGGGAGCCTCGCGACAGCAAGGGGTCTAGGCCCCGACGAACGGGCGCGTGTGACGACGAAGGGGGCCGCCGGCTGGGTGGGGAGAAACAGGAGGAACAGCTGCAGCAGGTGCACAAGCTGGATCCGAACGCGAGTAATGGCCAATCGTCGCAGATCCTCGAGCAAATCAAGCTGCTAAGGGGCGTGCGAACAGGGGGAAGGAGGGAAGCGAAAGCGATGACGCGCGCCTTCGCCTTTCCCCCGCACAGCGCCGTGGACCCGGCCTCGAGCGGGTCGCCCTCTTCTTGCACCTTTCCCTCTCCCTCCACTCACTCTAGCACTCGCACACGACACTCTACACCACCATGCTCGCCCGCTCTGCTCTCCGCACCGCCTCGACTGCCCGCGCCTCGGCCGCACCCCGCCTCACCGTGCGCTCCTCGCCCTCTCCCTTCCCGGTCCACCTCGCACCTCCCCCATCACGCCTCGCCAACCCGATTTGCGCAGCGATCCCTACGCGCATCGTCCTGGGCTGCCTCAAGTTCTCCATGCTGACCTCTCTTTTACCCCACAGCGCAACGTCCAGCAGGGAGCAGCCGGCCGCGAGCCCATCAACCAGGAGCGCGGCAACTCCAAGACGCCCATCTACATCGCAGGAGCCCTCGCCGTCCTCGTCGGTGGCTACTTCACCGGTGTCTTCGTGCGTCCTCCTCGCTCTCAACGCCCGTGCACGCGAGAGAAAGGAGATCTACCCTGCCCCGGCCGATCTCGCTGACCCCCCTCCGGCATCGCTGCTCCCGATCGTCCCCTCGCCTCGACTGCAGAGCACTCCCCCTACGCCAGCCGTCAAGAACATGCAGGAGGCGATGCACCCCAAGACGCCCGAGGCAAAGACGGCGGCAGTGCGTTCTCTCCTCCCCGCGCTCCCCTCTCCCTCCTCCCCGAGCCTCAAAGCGCTGACAACCTCTCGCTCACTCCCGCGCGCAGGGCATCCGCGAGGACCCCCATGACGAGCCCATCAAGGCCGGTGGCGACCTTAAGGGCCGCAAGTAAAACTGTCGACCCGCAAACTCCGCATTGTACAAACCCCCTTCTTCAGGCCGCGTGCGGGTTAGTCCCCCGCTGCTCGGCGTAGTACCGCAATCACAGCTGTTTGTTCGCAGTGCGCTATGAGGTGAGGCACCTTGCCGATGCAGGGAGAGGGAATTTGTCCGGCGCGAGCGGGCGTAGACCTGCATCCACTGCTCGACTCGGAGGGCACGTGCGGCGTTCCAGTTCGGCTTGCGCCGCCCGCGCGATCCTGTCCACAGCTTGGTCCCTTGCCTCCCTACGTCTTACTGGTCTGCCGAACCCGGCCTGGCTACGCGAGCCAGCGCAGCAGCCGCTCTTGCGGGAGTACCCCAGGATTTGGGCCTCCGTCCTCTGGGCTCTGGCTTGCTTCGAGCCAGACCTCTACGCTCAGCCTCGGTACCACAGCCATGGAGATGTAGTTACCGTCAAGGGGGTCAAGGCTCGCCGCTGATTGTGCTCGAGAGCAAAGACCCCGAGAGGACGTGCACGCTTGGGACTGGACGGGCAGGCTCGGGGATCGAAGCGGAGCAGAAGCGGCAGGAGTGTGGAGTGAGAGGAGGCGTTGGAGCCGAACGTCCAGGCTGCTGATATCGTGGAAATGCGGGCTGAGGTGCGCCGTGAGCAGGTGAGGGGGAGGGAGAGGGTGCGCTTCCTCGACATTTCCTTCCGTCGAAGCTGCCTTGCGTGCGTGCGTGCACTCCGCCCATGTGCCAACTACCGACCATCGCAACGCCTGCCCGCCTGCCCGACGCCGTCACCGCTTCCACAGGCCCTCCTCCCCACCTCATCAGCTCGAGATCCGTTCCTCCCTTCTCTCTCCTCATGCGCCCCCTGCCGGAGCTTTCCATTCACGTGTGATGGTCTCCAGCATGGCTCTCACTGCTACGGAGCTCTCACAATCTCTCGCACGGGTGAGGTCAAGAGGGCAGGCCGGTCGATTGCGAGCGGTGGGGGCCTGGCCGACGGGTGGCAACGTCAAGTGCGCCGCTGCATGGCCGTCAAAGCGAGCGTGGCGCTGCCTGTGGGATCTCGCTCCTCTCGTCGCTTGATTACCTCTCGGCCCGCTGCCGGGCTCTGCGGCGACTCGGAGTCTCCTGCTGCGTGCTCGGCGCGATTCTCCTCCCGAGGCCTGCTTCTCGGGTTCGCTCTCGCTGCGCTGCACTGCACTGATCCGAGAACCAAAGCAGCACAGTATCGGAGGAGGTGAGGTCGAAAGGAGAACGAGGGGGCGCAGGGTGGACGGGACAACCTCGAGCCCGCCTCCTCAAAAGCGCGCGTACCCCTGCCGGTACACAGCCTGCTGTCGGGGGCTCAACTCCAACCGCTCCTGTGCTCCGTGCCCAAGGCTGTACGGCGCCCACCCGTGTGCCTCAGATCCGCTTGGCCCGCTCGGCCCGCCACGTCCGCCCCGTCCGCCTCGTCCGCCACGGCCACGAGATCCCCGACGTTGATGCGTCGGTTTGGCGGGAACCGGCAGAACGGGCTGCGATCGTGGCAGTGGTCAGTGGCAGTCCGAGAGGGAGGGGAGGAAGCGAACGCGAGAGCGGACCGGTCGGCCGAGGTGCGTCAAGATGATGGCGAGGCTCGCGTAGTAATGCTTGTCGCGTTGGTCGGGCTGGCGGGAGGACAATCCTCAGGTGGTGCAGACGCCGTGGGACACGGAGGGTAAGGCACTCACGACATGTCCGCGCGCGTCCGGCAGGGTCTCGTCTTCGACGAGCGACAAGACGCGGCTGAACTCGGTCATGACGTTGGGGACCTGCATCTTGATCCGCATTTGCGGGTCGTCTGGAAGTGCGTCGAATTCTTCCGGCGTCATGAGCCCTGCAAACCACTCGGCGAACCTGTCGCCGGCGCCTGCGAGGTTGGTCGCGCCAGCGAGGGCCCGCGCGTCGAAAGCGCTCTTGATCTCGTTGACGATGAAGGAGAGACGACAGTAGGACTGGACAAGCTTGTCGGATCAGCCATCTTCGCTGCGGTGGGAAAGTGAGCGCCGCAATGGGATCCAGCACGCCGGAGCCCCCAAGGACGCACCCGCAGCATCCTGTAGAGCGTGGGAGAGCAAGCGTGCTCCGACGGAACGGGCTGCAGGGCAGGCAGGGTCAGCGTTTTTCGGAGTGCACTGGACAGGAGCGCGGCGCAGAGAGTAAAGGACGCACCAGACGCGTCAGCCTGCCCGTCTCGATGCGTCCCATGTCGCCTAAGAACGCGAGACGCTGAGCGTCTGGCCACATGGGCCACCACTCCTCGTCGATCTGACCGACCATCGCCTCGACCCACTCGGCATTCTGCTTCTCCAGCGACGCCAACGCCTTGTCTTGGTGCGAGACGGCCAGGCCGGGACGGGCGTGCAGGTGCTCTTTGTACTTGTCGCTCTCGAAAGCGTTGCCGGCTGCTTTGATGGATTCGACAGCGTCGGCGTAGCTCACGGCGGGAGCCCCAGGAATGTGCCGGTGCGACGCCATCGAAGAGGTATCGAAGGGGAGGAAGGAGCGAGGGAGAGTCTGAGAGCTCCAGACAAGCTTAGACACAGCCGAGTCTTCATCTGCAGTGACAGGAGAGAGCTCTTCCGGAGACGCCGGAGCGTCCGGCGTCCTCGGACAGGAGGTGCGCACGCGCGACAGGAGGTAGGAACGAGGGAGGAGGTCGGTGCGCAGGCTCAGGAGGCGCGGGCTCGCCGCTCGAGTCCGCAAATCGAGCAGCCGCTCCCAAGAGGCCGAGTAGGAGAAGTACAGCAGAAGACTGGGCACAGTCGAAGCGAGCAGCGAGACGAGCGGTCCAAGCCTGGCGTCTTCCTCGCGCGCTCGTACCTCTCGGCAAGTGCAAGCCGTCCTGCTCTCTCCACAGCCCAAGCAAGAGAGAATGGATGCCGACAAGACAGGCGTAGTACTACAAGCACGAGGTACGCGATCTGCGGCGCGGCTGTGCATGCGCTGCCGCGTGGGGGTAAATGACAAAACTGCCTCCGGGTTGCGCCTCGTCGCTCGCTCCTCCTTCCCGACGCACGCACACTCACTGCTCCTTCTTATGATGATGGTGCTCGTCCGCCCCGCCGTTTATCCCCGCCGCCATGCTCTTCTCGCGCGAATTCGCCGGAGGCTCGTCGCTCGGCCCGCCTGCGCCGCGGTCTGTCGCACCCGCACGCGCACCGGCGCCGACACCAGAGAAGTGGAGCTCCTGCCCACCGTTGCCGCGGATCTCTGCCTCCTTGCGGATGCGGTCCTCGCTCGAGTTGATCGACGCGGGCTTGACGCGCGACCCGCCCGCGAACGGGTGCGGCGGCGCGTGGCCGTGCTCTGGGTCGGCGGGGAGGAACCCGTGCGTCGAGTCGACTTCGCGGCGCAGCTGGATAAAGTCGTACGACCACTCGCCCATCTCGACGTCGTCGACGCCGATGATCTCGCCTTCCTCGTCGACGCGGAACTTGCACCCGGGGATCAGGTTGATGAGCGTCATCAAGATGTACGACATGACGAACGTCCTGCGAGGCGACGCACAAGTGTCAGCAGGATGGCGAGAGGGTCAAGCAAGGGAGAGTAGAACGCACCATCCCCAAACGGCGCAGATGTAGGCAAACTGCCACCCGACCACCTTGTAGTGGCCGTCGATCCACCCGCCGGGGATCACGGTGTAGCCGTCGAGCGCTGCGATCTCGGCCTGGGCAAAGACGCCCGTGAAGACGAGGCCGACGATGCCCGCGACGCCGTCTGAAGAGAGCACGGCAAGATGGGGCCGGGTCAGCGAGACCGATTTCGCGAGAGCAAGCCGTGTGGGCGCAGGATAGACGGGAGCGGCAACTCACGGCAAGCGTAAATGTCCATCGCGTCGTCAAAAGCGAAAAAGCCCTTGAGCGTCGTGAGCAAGTTGGAAATCGCGGCCGAGACGACGCCGATGAAGATGGACGGGCTGCGAACGGGTCGTCATGCCTCGTCAGCGCGCTGCACTGCATTACTATCCTGGAAGAAGAGAGCCACGCACCCGTAGCCGACGTAGCCAGCCGCGGGAGTGATGGCAACCAGGCCGCAAATGGCGCCCGTGCAGTACCCGACGGCGGACCACTTGCGCTCGAGGCGGTAGTCCATGAGCATCCACGCGAGGCCGCCAAACCCGGCCGAGAGGTTCGTGTTGGTAATGGCGACGGCGGCCTTGACGTTGGCGGCGAAGGTGGACCCGCCGTTGAAGCCGCCTGCGGGAGGGGAGGCCGGGAGTCAGCTGAGGCCGCAAGAGCAGGACGCGAGGGGACGGCTGAAGCGTACACCATCCGACCCTGTGAGAGAAAAAGCGACCCGTCAGCGTTCGCTCGAGGCTGCACGCGCTCGTCGCCGAACGTCGAGTGCCGAAAGGAAGGAGGACGCACCAGAGGAAGATGGTTCCCTGGATGACAAACGTCGTGTTGTGCGGCTTAAAGCTCAAGATGTGCGTCCCGAACCCGCGTCGCTTGCCGAGGAAGATCGAGTAGACGAGGCCCGTCACGCCCGAGCAGATCTCGATGGGCCCGCCGCCGGCATAGTCGAGGACGCCGTTCTGGAACGCCCAGCCTTCGGGTGCCCAGATCCAGTGCACGACGGGGCAGTAGACGAGGGTCGACCAGCAGAAGAAGAAGATGCAGGCGGGGAGGATGCGGCCTCGCTCGGCGGCAGCGCCGATCAGGACGGCGGGGACGAGCGCCGCAAACATGTTCTGGTAGCTGCGGGCGAGTGGATCATACGACATGTGAGCACGTGTCGCATTCCCGACGAGCTAGCCGAGTGCACTCTGCAAGCGATGCGCCGCGCGGCCGACACTTGGGAGAGAGAGCGCGCGGGGACGTACATCATGTAGACGACCTGCGGCACCTTGTTGTTGGCCTGCGGCACCGGCGTCTCGAGGACGTGTCGCAGCACAAAGTAGTGCATGTCGCCGAGGAAGGGACCGCCCGTCGGCGAGAAGGCGAGCGAGTAGCCCTGCGGGGTGTGCGCGCGCGCGCCGAGCGAAGCGGGTCAGCTCTCGGCCTCGGCGACGGGGACGGAAAGGGGAGGGAAGAAGCGCACCCAGAAGAACCACTGGAACGAGATGATGGCCATGGCGAGCATGGTGAGGAACAGGACCGTGAGGGCGTTCTTTCGCCGGACGAGGCCCGAGTAGAGGTACCTGCGGGTGGGGTGTTTCAGCGGCTGAGTCCAGTGGCGCGCGCGGCACGAGGAAGCAGCGCACCCGACTCCGGGAATCATGAGCCACACCAGCGCCGTACAGGTCAGGATCCATGCGCTGGGGAAAGGGGACAAGGCGGGAGAGGGGTCAGCCAGAGCTCCAACGCGACGTGGTCCGGTTGGTACTGAAGAATCGGGGCGACCTAGTGGTCGCCTTCGCCTGCGTCGCTGCGACGTGGCGCATCATCGGACGCAGCCGCGCGACCAGGCGCGAGGGACAGCAGCCCTCCCGCATTCCCGCGGTCAAGCCGCGGTGCGTCGCGTTCCCTCCTCTCGCCGTGCGCGCACGCTCGTCGATTCTGCGCCCGTAAGTCTCGTCCATCCCCTCCACGCGCCATGTAGCTCCGCCTGCACCGACATGCCGCCGCGGGCGCCTTCCGCCCGAGCCGCGCGTCGATCACCTCGTCCTCCTCGCTGGTCACCGCGTCCCGCCGCGAGCGAAAGGGACGCACATGTCACCGGGGTTGTAGACGGCGACCTGGCCGTCGTTGCCGTACGTGACGATCATGTCTGTCCCGCTCGGGTCGATCGCGTATCTCTCGCCTGCGGAGGGGTCGACCTGGGCTGCGGACGCCATGAGGCCGCCGTACCTGGTGCGGGAGCGGCGTGTCAGCAAAAGTGCGACATGCTGAGTGGCTGGGAGTGCCCGATCTGGGTGCAGGGAGAGGCGATAGGCCCTGGGAGGGGAGGGATAGGCGTTTGGCCCGCGTCGGGGGCCGTGGCAAGTGTGAGAGAGAGAGAGCTGGGGGGAGTGGACGTACGTGATGTTGACCATGGTGACCGAGAGTGCTGTATCGGTGCTCGAGGTGCGCGCTAGGCTGTCCCGCTACAGCGAGAGAGAGGGGAGAAGGCGGTGGTCGAGCGAGCGAGCGAGAGATTGGCGGCGACGACGGCCCTTGTCGAGTGGTGGACGACGCTCGTGGTCGTAACGGGTGGTCTGCACAGGGCGATGGAGCAGCAGCTGCCAAGGGAAGATCGCGCAGAGCTCAAGAGCTGCAAGCAGCAGCGGCGTGCGTGGTGCGGTGTCAAGGCGAGGAGCTGTGCTCGATTCGTTCCGCTCGTTGGCGCGCGCGCCCGCTGGCTTCATCGCCGCCGCTTAGCCCGAAGAAAAAAACTTTCCTCCCTCCCCGGACAAGACGAGCCAAAAGGGCTTTCGGGCCTTCTCGGCGAGATAAGCGAGTCCGCTCCCTCCCTCTTCGAGGGGCTGCAGGACCCAGGTCTGCTTGCAGAGGCCAACGCTCGGCACAGTTCGAATGCGTCGTCTGACAGCTACGTGCGCAGGCGCAGCTCACCCGAACCGGCCAGCTCGGGCGAGCTCGAGGTTTCGACCAGGGGAAGGGGGGGCAAAGGTGGAGCCCCGATAGGCCGCTCCGACCTTCCTTGATTGCACACCGTCGCCGGGCGATTTCGCGCATCTCTCTCGCCGCAGCTTCGTGATTGGCGATTCATTACGGCGACGCCGAGATGGATTACAGAGAGAGAGAGAGAGAGAGAGAGAGAGCTAGGAGGGTATAGGGGCACGGCGGTGTCGAGTGGGTGGGTGCAGCGGTGGTACAAGGAACACAAGGGGCGGGTCGAGAGAGAGACGGAGCAAGAGAGAGAGAGGGAGCAGGGGGACCGACCGCAGCTTACCGCGCGCGCTGCCGCCCATCCGCGTCCGAGTTGCTCGCCGGCGCGCCATAGTCCTACTCGGTGCACTCGCTCCCGTCAGCACGCCGTCGTCGCGTTCGGGCTCAGAGGAAAGGTAGAGGAGATTCAGGACGAGACGCACCACATACGTCGCCTTCTCGGCCGCGCGGTACTCATCGATGAGTTCGGCCGCCGCGTTCCTCGCGTCCTCGAAGGGCTCGAGCGTCCCGTTGAAGAGGGGCTCGGGCGTGTAGGCCTGGAGGAACGCCTTCTTGTTGCGCAGGAGGTCGAACTGGCGCAGCTGCGCGGCGAAGAGCTGCGCGCGGTCGCGGGCAAGGGCGGCGGGCGCGGGCGCGGGCGCGTGGTAAGTCAGGTCGCTCGTGCTGCGGCATTTGAGAATTAGAAGAGCGAGAGAAGGCCGTGACGCACCGACGCAATCCCCGTATGGTTGGCTACCATGCACCCACTGACCCTCGGCGGCGGGGCCGTCCCCTCTGCGGCGCTCCTTGCACGCACGTACGGACTCGGCTTGGTCAGCGCCACCTGGATCGACGCCGGGCCCCAGGGGATGAAGGACGCGAGGCCGCGCTCGCGGATGCGGACAAGGGACTTGTGCACCTGTTTGCGTGCGTCGGTGCGTGGTGGGAGGGTCAGAGGGAGGGGTCAGAGGGAGGGTCACCAGAGAGAGAGAAGGGAGGAGGAGCAAGCGCACGTCGGTCGGGTCCACCTCGTCGCCTTGAATGATGTTCATGATCGAGATGTAGCAGCTCGACTTTGCGTCGCTCGCGAACGAGGTCGACACGAGGCGGTTCTTGGGCTGCAACAGGCGGCGCATGACGTCGAGCACGGTCGTCTTGCGCACGGCGCGGGCCTGCGGATGGGAGAGGGGGCGGGCGGACGAAGGCGCAGGCGTCAGGAGGACTGTACGAAGAGAGAAGCCGCGCACGGGTCCACCCCGGGTGGGTGGGTGAGGATGGACCCGGTACGCGCAGCGAGGCAAGCACTTCCGAGCGCGACGGCGAGCACCGCAACGCACCTGCTCGACCTTGTCGCTCGTAAAGGGCGTGTAGCTCGTCGACAAGAAGTGGCACCTCGGGGTCGGGATGAGCGACGCAATCATCGACACGAGGTCGTTATTCATGTAGCCCGGGTACCGCAGCGTCTGGGTCGATGCGGCCATGACGGTCGAGACCTGCGCGGGCGCGACGCGACGAGGCGGGTCGGAGCTCGTCGTCAGCGGGACGGCGTTCCTGCTGCCCTGCTCTCCCCCTTCAGGGAGAGTCGACAGAGGACGGAAAGGAGAGGCGCACGAGCTGGTTCGTCTGCGAGTAGCTCGGCTCGCCAATGTGGAGCCGGTCCTGGCAAATGTTGGCTAGCGCCTTGTTGTCCAAGACGACGACCGAGTCGGCAAACTCGGCCAGGCGCTGTAGCGTCAGGATCGAGTTGTACGGCTGGACGACAATGTCGCCCGTCGCGTGCGGGAAGACCGAGTAGGTCTGGATGAGCTTTTTGGGGAAGACGTCCGACAGGCGTTCGAGGATGTAGGACCCGAGGCCGGCGCCTGTGCCGCCTGCGATCGAGTGGAGGAGCATGATGCCCTGTGTGCGAGACGGACGAGCGTGTATGAGCGTGGGCGGCTCGCGGAGAGACGCGATCAGGGAAGCAGAGGAAGCACCTCGAGGCTGTCGCTGCCTTCGGCTTCTCGCTCGAGCATCTCGGCAATGTCGTTCCACACTGCGTCACCCGCTGCGTGACCCTTGGCGAACTGTGAGCATGTCGAGGGCGCTGTCAGCCATGCGTGCACGAGTGAGCGAGAGAGAGAGACGTGCGTTGTTGCCTGCTCCGCCTCCGTCCTGCGACTCGAAGAAGTTCTCTGGGTTGTACAGGTTGGCGTAGGGGCTGTTGCGGATGCCGTTGAGGACCTGGGTGGGGGTTCGGGCGGGTCAGCACGAGGGAGAAAGAGAGAGAGAGGAAGAGAGAGACAGGAGACGGACTCGAGGCTCGAGGTCGACCATGACTGCGCGAGGAATGTAGCGGTCGTCGTCTGCCTGGTAGAAGAAGACGTCCTTGCGGTCGTGGTAGGGCTGGTGGTGCGGGGTCGGGTCGCCGCCGAGGGTCGAGGTGGACGACGACGACTGGGCAAAGGGGTGTTGGTCGAGGAGGCCATCTGGCGAGATGCCGTGTTCTGCGCAAAGCTGAGCCCAGAACTCGCTGCTGACTGTGTCGGGGCAGTGGCAGTGTGGGTGGCGGTGCTTGCAGGGGGTCAGCGTGCCACAGTTGAACGAGAGAGATGAAGAGAGGGAGACGGACTCTGGTTGCCAGCCTGTCCCGCCGACACGGTGACTGTGGGTGGTAGGGCGACAAGGTGAGCCTTCTAAGTGGGACGAATGACACGCCTTGGTCGACGACTAACGGAGTTCCCTGGGCATGGTCGTCGTCGGTGAGGGAGAGCTGCTGGCGGCGACTCTCGGGCGCGACTGGACGCGCCTCGTCTCCGTCGCTCCCCCAGCTGGTGGCCTCTGTCCTACACTCGTGTGCACTCGTCGTGTCCTCTTACACAGCCCGCCGCTCGTCGTCGCCGAATCCGGCCCCTTTCCCTCGTCTCGAGGAATCCCCACTGGGTTCCCCCACCCCACCACCGACTCGGTCGACCCTCTCGCTCATCTCCCACCGACCCCTGCTGCTCAGTGCACCCGCACAATGAGCGCCCCAAACGGCATCGAACTCGTCACCCTCCCACCCCCGACCCTCGCCGCCTCCGACTCGCACGACAAGCTCTCACCCTTCGCAGACCCCTCCCAGGCTCTCCCCTCCTCGGCGAACCCCTCGCAGCTCGGCCTCGACTCGCAAGACCTCGACACCCTCTCGTCAGAAGAGGTCGGACGGCGCCTGAACCGCCTCGGGACGCGGGACGGAGAGGACGACGCTCAGGGCTTGCCGCCCGTCGACCAGGGGAGGGGCGCGTGGGGCTTCATCCTCGCCAGCTTTGTCCTCGAGTACGTCGACAGAGTCTTCACTGCTGTCTGTGCTGTGCCCGCGACGCATCCCAGCCGCCGTGACGAAGGAGGGCGCACTCGAGCGCGGGGCATCTCGCGGCGTTGGACCCCGGGATCACCTGACGAATTCCTCCGTGTCACGGCAGGACGTTCCTCTGGGGCTTCAGCTACAGCTTTGCGACGATACTCGTCTTCTTCGAATCGCACGACCCGTGGCAAAAGAACTCGCTGTCGTCCCTGACCGCCATCGGCACCGTCCTCCTCGCCGTCATGTACATCATGCCGTACGTCTCGCGTCACGTCTCCTTTCCTCTCGACGGCCTCGCTCTCAGCCTCTCCGACGCGACGAGACTGACACCCCCGAACGCAGCCTCTTCATCCTCAACTTTTACAGGCGCTATCCAGAGTGGGTCAAGCCCATCCTGTGGGGCAGCGCCTTGATCAACTGCCTCGGCATGCTCGTCGCGAGCTGGGCCACCGAGGTGCGCTCTGTCCTGCTCTCTCTCTCTCTCTCACACGGCCGCTCGCTGACCCGACCTTGAGCGCGCGCCACAGGTCTGGCAACTCATCCTTCTCATCGGCGTCGTCGGCGGCTTCTCGGGCGCGTTCCTTTACGCCCCAGTCCTCATGTGGCTCAACACGTGAGCCAGACAGTCCCCGTTCTCCTTTCAATCACAGCACTGACAACTGCGCCGCTCCCTTCCCCGTCCTCCCCTCTCCTCCCCCCCCCTCCCCCTCGCTCAGCTGGTGGGTCCAACGCCGCGGCCTCGCAAGCGGCATCGTCTTCAGCGGCATGGGCGTCGGCGGCTGCGCGTGCCCCTTCATCCTCGCCGCCCTCCTCGACAACTACGGCTTCCCGACCATGTGCCGCGCCTGGGCCTGCATCACCGGGGCCGTCTTTGCCGGGAGCTTGTTGTTCCTCCGTCCGAGGGTCCCGCTCGCCAAGCCCAAGGGGGAGCGCGCCCCGTGGGTCACGCTGAGGGACTTTCGGTTCGCGAGTGACCCGATCGTGCTCGTCATGGTGCGCGTCCTTCCCTGATCTCTTCTTTCCCCCCTCCCACGGTCCGCTCGTCCGTCCTTCCCCAGCGCTCAGCGCTGACCCGGCCCGACTCGATTCTGTTTGCAAAGACGGTCACGTCCTTCTTCAACTCGCTCGGCTTCATCCCCGTCTCTCTCCTCCTCCCCATCTACGCCTCGTCCCTCTCCTCCCCCGGGACAGCCAACATCCTCGTCGCGTGCTACAACATCAGCGGCAGCATCGGCTCGTCCCTGACGGGGTACGCGTCCGACGCGTCCCTCCCGTGGACCCTGGCCGTCATGGGGACCGTCGCGGGCGGACTGGCCCTCACGGCGTGGGGGTTCGGCTCGACGCTCGGCGCCGTGTTTGCGTTTGCGCTCCTCTTTGGCGCCTTCTCGCAGGTCCCGTCGTGCGTCCTCTCTCTCTCTCTCTTATGTCTTGCACTCTCCCCTGGCGGACTCGCGCTGACGCCCTTGACGCCAGGTCCTGGGGCGCCGCCGCCCGCGACGTAGCAGGCGCCAACCCGCACGTGTCCAGCATGTGCTTCTGCTGGCTCGGCATGTTCCGCGGCGTGGTGCGTCCCCCCCCCCCTCTCTCTCTCCCTCTCTCGCTTCTTGGTGGCTGATGACTCTCGTTCATCGCTCTGTGCGTTCCGCGCAGGCCTCAATCGTCGGGCCGTTCATCTCGACGGGCCTGTACGAGGAGGACCTCGCGACCGACGAGCGGTGCGTCGCGTCGTCCCTCGTCCCTCCGTCTCTCCGTCTCTCGTCCCTCCGTCTCTCGTCCCTCCGTCTCTCACGCGCGACCCGCTCACCGACTCTCGACACCGACCCCGCATCCGCAGAGCCAGCTGGGGCCGGTTCGGGTTCCGGAAAGTGATCGTCTTTGTAGGGATCATGAGCAGCCTGACGGCGCTCGGGGGACCGGGCGTCTGGTGGGCGCGCAGGTGGAAGGCGCAGAGGAAGGCGGCGGCGGCGTGAAGAGTGCATTGCACGTGTGTTGTGTCGGATAGGCTTGCATGAGAGTCAGGCAAGAGAGAGGTCACTTGAGAGGCGGCGCAGGTCGACTCTCACTCGCGAGATGGGCTCGCGCTCACGCGTCCCTCTCGACCTCCCCTCCTCTCTCCTCTCCAACAAGCCACCAGCTCTCCAGGGGCTCTCCAAAGCGCCTCTCTGCGCACTAGCACCCCCCGAAACTCTTTGCCCGCCATCCCGCTGTTTACACGCCGCCCCTTGACCCCTCTCGCCGTCCCTCCCGACATCTCCTCGTCGTCCTCTCGGTGCGTGACTCTCTCTCTCGCGGTCGCTCGTCCACGCCGTCGGAGGGCCCTCGTTGGATGTGCTGACAGGACCACTCACCCTGGCCCACAGCCGGTCTCGTTACCACCAGTTCATGTCCCAGCGCCTCGTCCAGCCTTCTGAGCCCCGACCGTCGAATCAGCTGCAGCATCCCCTCGTCGCCTCCTCGCCGCACCAAAACCTCGCCACGCACACCTGAACAAACGCAACCATGGCTGCCGTCGTCAACATCCGCCGCGATGTCAAGGACAAGTTCTACCGCTACAAGTGCGTCCCCCCTTCGCTGTCGCGGTGGCAACGCCAGAGAGACGGGGGCTGACCTGCGTCGCGCCGTGCGTGCACCGCCACAGGATGCCCGTCCTCCTCACCAAGATCGAGGGCAAGGGCAACGGCATCAAGACCGGTGCGTGCCGCCGCTCCTTTGCGCCTTCTCCGCGGGGCACTGCGACTGACCCATTCCCCGTCGCGCGGCTCCAGTCTTCCCCAACATGGCCGACGTTGCTCGCGCCTTGAACCGCCCCGCGTCTTGTGCGTGCTCTTTCCCCAAGTCCGGTCCCTCCGAGCCGCACTGACGGAGTCACCCCGACCGCCAGACCCGACCAAGTTCTTCGGGTGCGAGCTGGGCGCCCAGGCCACGTTCAACGACGACACGGAGCGCTACATTGTCAACGGCGCCCACGACCAAGAGCGCATGCGCGAGCTGCTCGACAGCTTCATCAACAAGTTTGTCCTGTGCTCGTCGTGCAAGAACCCCGAGACGGAGCTCCTCGTCTCGCGCGACGACTGGATCACGGCCGACTGCAAGGCGTGCGGCCACCGCGGCGACGTCGAGAACAAGCACAAGCTGTGCACCTTCATCGTCAAGAACCCGCCGAAGAAGGCGAGCAAGAAGGGCAAGAAGGGCGCGGCCGGGGCCGACTCGATCGCGGGGCAGCCGGGCCAGGTCGACGGCGCCGACGGCGAAGACGACGACGACCAGGACGAGCTCTCGCGCAAGATCAACGAGGGCGCGCAGGCCCTCCTCAGCGAGGAACAGGCGGCCAAGCTCATTGCGCAGCGCGAGGCCGACGAGGACTGGGGGGAGGACACGTCGGCCGAGGCGGTCGCGCGGCGCATGGCGGCCCTCGGGGTCGGCGCGAGTCTCCTTGCCGACGAGGACGACGACGAGGGCGACAAGTACTCTGCGTTCGCGGCGACCGTCACGTCCGACATGTCGAACGCCGACATCTACACTGGGGCGCAGGACGTGTCGACAAAGTCGTACAAGGTCCTCGTCCCGCTCGTCCCGGCCCTCTTCTCGGACGACATTGTCGCACAGCTGCCCACCCGTCTCGCCCTCCTCGCAAAGGTGCGTCTCTGTCTCTCCTCGCCTTTGGCCTCGACTCGACCCGACGCTGACCTCGTCCACAAAAAAAAACACAGATGACGAGCAACGAGAAGGACCAGAAGGCGCTCCTCGGCGGCTTTGAGCGCTTCTTTGCGTCCCACCCGGACCTCATCACCCCGACGGTCGTGGGCAAGGTCCTCCTGCAGCTCTTCGAGGCCGACATTGTCGCCGAGGACGTCCTCCTCCACTGGTCGACGCACGTCTCGAGCAAGTACGCGCCCAAGGACGTCAGCAAGAAGGTGAGGAAGGCGGCCGACCCGTTTGTCGAGTGGCTCAAGACGGCTGAGAGCGACTCGGAGGAGGACGAGTGAAGGAGGGGAGCGGGGCTTGTAGCGCGGCGTGGTCTTGCGTGCGTGGGCCGAGTTGTATCTGGTACTCTCTCTTCTCCCCTCTGCCGTGGCTCTGAGAGCGAGAGCCGAGCAGCAAGCACTGAAGAGGTCGTCGCCTCCCCCCGCGTCGGAGACGTCGCTCTCCTCCAGCGCCGACCGTCGCAGGCCCCTCTCACGGAAGGCAACGTCGTCGGAGCAGGTGCACCCCAAGTCATACCACTGTGTATTCCGTAGCGCGGCCTTCGCCCACCATTCACCGCCGCGTACCACCGCCGCCGTCGCCCGACCCGTCTAGAGAAGCACCGACCGCCGAGGCGCCACGAAGCGCTCTAGTGGGCGGCCGCGGGCTTGGGGTGAGGGTTCTTCGGGGAGTTGGCGTACTCGTCGACTTGGACCGCACGCAGGAGGGTGTCAGCAGAGGGGCTAGCGGGGAAGAGGGGACGAGCGAGAGAGGGGCCGAGGAGACGGGAGACGCGAGACGGGAGACGGGAGACGGGCGACTCACCCTGGAGCATGGCGCTCTGCATCTTTGCGACGCCGTAGAAGGTGAGGGCACCGCCGGCCATGAAGGGCCACCTGTTTCGGGGGTGGGGGCGCGCGCGCGAGAGAGATGAGATGGGGGGACCGGGTCAGCTCGGCAGGGGAGATGGGAGACGGGGAGAGGGGGGAGGAGCGCACATGGGGCGGAGGAAGGGGGTGGGCCAGGCGCGCATGCCAAACACTGTGGGAGGGGGGAGAGGGGGTCAACTGTGTGCCCCGGGGAGTGGGGAGGGTGTGAGGAGGCCGGGGGGGAGAGGGAGGGAAGATGGGAGACGGACTGGTCGAGGCTGCAGGACGAGGGGGGCGAGTGGGAGGGTCAGCGCGGGTGTCGTGGGTGCTAGCGAGGCCTGAGTGGGTGCTCACTGTGCTTTAGGGGGGTGGCCGGGAGGGGGGTTGGAAGGGGGACACGAGCGGGTGGGCGAGGCGAGGGAGGGGGCCACGCGCTGCTTGCCCGCCTCCCCTGAGGAGCAAGTTCCCCCTGAGTCTCCTCAGACTCGACAGCTGACGACGCCCAACCTGCCCCTCTCCACCTCCCCTCTCCCTGCACTCCGCTCGCTCCTCCCTTAGCTGCCATGGACAGCCAACCTCCCAGTCAGCCTCCCAACAACCCGGACTCGCCCCCGAAACCTGCCCCGGCCACCGACGCCGATGCCACCATGGCCGACTCGTCCGACCCCGCCGCTCAACCTCCCCCTCAGCCCGCTCAGCCAGAGGAGGAGCCCCTCCCTGAAGAGATCCTCAATGCTTCGGCAGAAGACATCATCGCCCGCACACGCCTCATCGACAACGACCTCAAGGTCAGCTCCCCTCTTCCCTGGTCTCGAGAAGCGATGTCATCCATCGCCTCGCTTGCTCTGCGCGACCCAGCCGCCGCTTCACTGCCTCGAGCATGGTCATCGCAGACCCAGGGCACGAGTGCAGACAAGAACTGACGCGAACACGCACCCGCCGCAGGTGATGCGGAGCGAGACGATGCGCCTCAACCACGAGCGCAGCAAGATGCGCGAGCAGATCAAGGACAACACGGACAAGATCAAGAACAACAAGATGCTCCCCTACCTCGTCGGCAACGTCGTCGAGGTGCGTCCCCTCGGCTGTGGTCCTGCTCTCGTGGGGAGTCGCAGCTGCTGACCGGCTCTCGCTCGACGGAACCTCTCCCCTCAGATCCTCGACATTGACCCGGACGCAGACGAGGCAGGCGAGGGCGCCAACGTCGACCTCGACGCGCAGCGCAAGGGCAAGTGCGCCGTGATCAAGACGTCGACCCGCCAGACCATCTTCCTCCCCCTCGTCGGGCTCGTCGACCCGGCGACCCTCCGCCCAAAGGACCTCATCGGCGTCAACAAGGACTCGTACCTCGTCCTCGACACGCTCCCCGCAGAGTACGACTCGCGCGTCAAGGCCATGGAGGTGGACGAGAAGCCCACGGAGACGTACAACGACATTGGAGGGCTCGACAAGCAGATCGAGGAGCTCGTCGAGGCCATCGTCATGCCCATGCAGCAGGCTGACCGCTTCAAGACGCTCGGGATCAAGGCGCCCAAGGGCTGCCTCATGTACGGCCCGCCAGGTGCGTCGTCTCCCCGCGTGCGCACACACCTTCGCCTCGCGTGCTGACGGCGTGGGGTCGCGACCCGGACAGGAACGGGCAAGACGCTGCTCGCGCGTGCGTGTGCGGCCCAGACCGACGCGTGCTACCTCAAGCTTGCCGCGCCTTCGCTGGTCCAGGTGCGTCGTGCCCCTCTCCCCCTGTACCTTGGGCGCCTCGTCCTGACCAAGACTCTACCCACCCCGCGCAACAGATGTTCATCGGCGACGGCGCCAAGCTCGTCCGCGACGCGTTCGAGCTCGCAAAGCAGCACAAGGCGGCCATCATCTTCATCGACGAGCTCGACGCGATCGGGACCAAGCGGTTCGACAGCGACAAGTCCGGGGACCGCGAAGTCCAGCGCACCATGCTCGAGCTCCTCAACCAGCTCGACGGGTTCGGGAGCGACGACCGCATCAAGGTGATCGCCGCGACGAACCGCATCGACGTGCTCGACCCGGCGCTGCTCCGCTCGGGGCGGCTCGACCGCAAGATCGAGTTCCCGCTCCCGAACGAGGACGCGCGCGCAAAGATCATGGAGATCCACTCGAGGAAGATGAGGGTCAGCAGCAAGGTCAACTATGAGGAACTCGCGCGCTCGACCGACGAGTTCAACGGCGCGCAGCTCAAGGTGCGTCTCGGCTTGTCTTCGTTGCGCTCGTGTGGGCGCTTGTTGTGCGCGCTTGACGGGATGACGATCGACTGACCCCGCCCACCCCGCAGGCCGTCTGTGTCGAGGCGGGCATGATTGCCCTGCGCGAGGGCTTCACCGAGATCAACCACGAGCACTACCTCTCGGGCATCCTGTGCGTCCCCGACCCCTCTCTCTCTCTCTCCCCCTCTCGGTGGCCTGCTTGTGCTCGCGCTGACGCTCTCTGTACGACGCTCAATGCAGCGAGGTCCAGTCCAAGAAGAAGAACGACCACGTGCGTGTCCCTTTCTCGTCCCTCTCCCTCTGCCTCTTGAACCGCGCCCTGACCCTTTCGCGTTCCCTCGCCGCAGTTCTACTTCGCCTGAGCACCCACCCTTCCGCCCACCGCTCCGCCTCTGTCTCGTCACCGGCGCTGCCACCGAAGCAGCGCGCCAGTCCGTCCACCTCGCATCACCCCAAGTCGTTCCCCCTCGCTCCGCGCCGATACCGTCTCTCCTGCTTCCTCTCTCTCTCCTCCGTGTTGCAATTGTATCCCGTCCTCGATGTCAGCTCCGCAACGGGTCTTGGGGCCCGGGGAATGGATCTTGGGTGGACTTCGTGCTCGACGGGTAGGTGGCTTGGGCGCGGCGGGGTGACCTTCAGCTGGTGCGGCGCGGCGCGCTGGGTGAGGACGGGACGGGGCGTGCCGCCGAGAGCGTCAGAGAGCGGGTAGCCCGCTGCAGTGCGACGTCCAAGGACCGACAACGAGACCTGGGTCCGACGGCGGATCCTCCTCGCACAGGCGACTGCACAGGACCGAGCGAGCGACCTCAGCGACTGGGGGAGCAAGCCTCGAGGCTGTCTGGCGGGCTCGTCCGGACTCGGCCTCTGCGCGGCCCGTACACGCTTCCCTCTCTCTGTTAGCGCGCGCCCTTCTTCGAGCTCGAGTGTCCCTCGCTCGCAGTCTCGTCTCAAAGAGCGCGCGTATAGGAGCAGGCTTGTGGGAGGTGACAAGGTGCAGGACGGGCGGGGCGTGGCGCCGGATCGGGGGCCAGTCCGTGAGCGGTTGAGGGGGGAAAAGGTCCTTGTCTCGAGAGGTCGGCCACATAGTAGGAAACATGGGTGTCAAATTTGATCAAAGGGGCTTTGCAGAGTGGCGCTGAGCAACCAGCGCGCTGAGAGGACGCGGCACTGAGAGAATCATGAGCTTGAGACGAAACGAGGCGAGAGCTGTTCGGGCAGAAAGCCAGGCTCGGTGACCGTCTCGTGGCGGATTCTGGTGTCCAGCGTTCCGTCGAGCGAGTGATACCAAAGGGAGGGCAAGTCGGAAGAGAGCAGGCGGAGCAAGAGGGAGAGGGCGGAACCTCAGCGCGAGGCCGCACGGTGCCCTCGAGGCGCCTGATTCAGGGGCCCAGCGAGAGTCGAGACCTGCATGCTCCTCCCAAGGCTGCACACCATCTTCTCGAGGGCAATGAGAGGGTGTGGAAGCTCGAGCGAAGCGCTGACAGCTGGATGCCGCCGGCAGTGCGAAGGGCAGGCATAGAGGTCCTGCCTCGAGAGCGTCTCCCGCTCGCACCGCGCCTACACAGCCGACTGTATCAGCTCCAGTACGAGCTTTGCTGCATGAGGGGGGGTGCAGGGTGAAGCACAGAGGGGGGGAGGGACGGGAACTGGGAGGGACCGGCCGCGGGAGGCCCGAGCGGCGACGGCAGGGCAGCGGGCCGTGCGGCGTCGAGACCAGCCTTCGGCTGCAAATGGCTTGCGCTTTTGTTGAGCATGCTATATCGTGCAAGTTGCTTCCGGCAGCACAAGCACCGGCGAGATAGTATAATGGCTAGTACACTCGGTTCTGATTATTCGCTCGCTTCTACGAGCGCAGAGCAACCACTTCCGAGCAATCTGGGTTCGATCCCCAGTCACGCCTCTTTCTTTTGCCGCTCTCGCCACTGCCCCAACGCCGGGGGCTCAGCTGGTAGCCTGTCGAACGCAGGCGCGTCAAGGAAATCGCCATACACAGTCGGGACTGGTGATCAGCCTTTTGCGAGAGCCCGAGGGCGCGCACACAGCACTCAATGCCCTCTGTTCCTGAGAGCCCTTCCCACCTCCGAACAGTCAAGCGGACTTTCGTGGCCATGCATGAAAGCTCGCAGTGCCACTCCTGACGACCAATTGCATGGAAAAGGAGGAAGGACAGTGAAGCGAAAAAGAAAAAAAAGTGCAAGCCCCACGTGGGGCTCGAACCCACAACCCTCGTCTTTCAGCGTTAGAAGGACGAAATGCTAGCCAATTGCACCAGCGGGGCAGAGCAATGTGCGCCGAGTCAGCGTTGCATCGAAGTACGGCATTGCTGTATCGAGAAGGCTTTGTCGCAGCGCGCAGCACACGGAGAGCCTGGCCCCTGGGCGCACCCTACCAGGCGCGCGAGACACGATGCTCTCGTCACGGCAGTCGCGGTGCACGCAAGCCTCGATGCAGCAATGCAGCGTGCAGCTGTTCCCCAAGGTCGAGCAAGTAGTGCGGGCTGGAGAGCGCCTGCGTTTGCGAGGCTGGCCATGCGAGACGGCCCCGGCGGCGGGGACGCACAAGCGCGTGCAGCGATGTCGCACAGCCGGCCGGGGCTCGCGCGGGGACCGCAGCGCAGGGTCGTCCGGGTACTCGTGGAAGAAAAGAGCTTGACGGGAGGCTCTCAAGGCAAGAAGGGCGGGTACCAGCTGGATCGGGGCTTGGTCAAGAGCGTGGCCGGGCGAGAGCGGACGCCCGAGGCTGTGCAGCTGTCAGAAGGAACGCTCCCGTCGTTGGCTCAAGTAACCCCAAACAGAATCAGCAGGTGCGATAGAGCCCGCGGCGCGGGCCGTGGTCAGCCGTGGAGGCCGTCGAACGGGGCGAGGTTGAGGACTTGGAGGCGCTCGAGGTGGTGGACCTTGCGGCTCGCATTTGGGGCAGGCAGATCCGCCTCGCGGCGCTTCGATCGGACAATAAGCGATCGTTGAGCTGGCGGGTCCGGCAGTCGCCAGGCGCTGTCAGCGCGCCCTCGAGGCTGGCGAGTCAGGGCGAGGCAGAGGTGGCCGCGGACGGGGCGCAGGTCGTCCAGCACATATTGCGCCCTGTCGAGTGGAGTGATCCAACACTGTGCGGCCTCGGATTGACAAGGCGAGAAGGGTTGGAGGGGGAGGGATCCTGCGAAGTCGTCGGGGATGGTGAGGGGGCAGACGTCGGGGACCGGCGAGGCGGACTCGCCGGGGGAGGCGATGAGCGTCCTTGCTCGCTTGGGTACGGGTGGACGAGCATCACGGCCTGCTCGACGCCCGCAGGCGGTCGAGAGGGGCCGCCTGAGCCGAGTCGAGCCGGGAGACAAAGAGGCAGAGCGGGGGCTACTGGACGAGCGCTCGGGGGCGCGTCGGGCTTAAGAGAGCACACACAGAGCTGCAAGCGGCGTAGGGAACAAGCACGAAGGCGGTGTGGAGGGAGCAAGAAGGTGCCGCCGTGCCCTCCGAGTCTGTCCCCCCGCGCGAGCGTCATCTCCGCCTTCTTGCCCTCTCCTGTCCACGCCTGACTGCACGTGCACACACGCACACCCAGTCAAGCACCCTCCCACCGACAAACATGGCCACCGAGCCACTGCCCGCTCAGCGTGCGCCTTCCCCCCTCTCTCTCCCTCTCCCTTCCCCCCCACCTCGGTCTCACCCAGCCCGCTCCCCCCCCCTCATCTCCCATCCGCAGTGCAGGGCTACGCTCCTTCAACCCCCGAAAAGGACGCCTACCAGCACCTCTTTGACCAAGGTACCGCCCACCCTCTACCCTCGCCGTGTGCCCCCTAACTGACCCTGCCGCCCCTCTCTCGTCACCACTCCCTCCATTCTCAGCCGACACCCAGCAACTCGGCGTACTCAGTCAGTCCTCTGGGACCTCGCTCTCCACCTACCACAGACTGACACCCGCTGTTCTCGCAGCCGGAGACCTCGCCGTCCCCTTCTTTGCCCGCTCCGACCTCCCGCCCCTCCTCCTCGGCGAGGTGTGGCAGATCGCAGACCCAGACAACAACGGCTTCCTCTCGCCAGACCGCTTCGGCGTCGCCTGCAGGCTCATCGGCCACGCCCAGCAGCACAAGCGCACCGGCGCCCCTCAGGTCAAGCCAGAGTGGGTCTCGAAGCGTGAGCCCCACCCCACCTCTCCCTGCACCGGCTCTGTCCCTCGCTCGACCCGCTGACAGCTTCCCCCTCTCAGCTGGTCCCCTCCCGCGCTTCGAAGGACATGCCATCCCCGCCCGCCTCCAACAGCTCGCAGACGAGGCCCTCCGCTCCTCGTCCTCCTCGCCCACCCCTCGCGCCAACCCCTCCTCCGCCCCACCCGTGCCTCCCTCGCGCCAGTCCTCCGTCAACTCCCCTCCCGCGGGCCTGACGTCCATCTCGCAGGCCGACAAGGCCAACTATGCCCGCGTCTTTGCCGGCGCCAACGGCGGGCAGGTCGCCGGTTTGCTCGACGGTGACAAGGCGCGCGAGATTTGGGTCAAGTCGCAGCTTCCGTACGACGTCCTCGGTCAGATCTGGTACGCCACTGTCTTGTCGTCCTTGGACTTGACCCGGCCGACGCACCACGAGAGACTTACCCGGCCCCCCGCGACCACCGCTGAGCAGGAACCTCGCCGACACGCACTCGCGCGGCGCGCTCGACCTCACCGACTTTACGATCGGGATGCACCTCCTGCACCTCGTCCTCGATGGGTCCCTCCCCGCCTCGTCCCTCCCGGCCGTCCTCGACCCCAAGCTGTACGCTGCTGCCGCCGGCCTGCCCGCCCCTGGGTCGGGCAACAGTCAGCAGCAGCCCCAGCAGCAGCAGTCACAGCCGCAGGGCCCGCAGAGCCCGCTCAGGCAGGGATCGCTCCCGCCTCAGCAGCAACAGCAACAGCAGCAGTCTGCCCTCGGCGCGAGCACTAGCAACGGCTGGGCCATCACGCCCGGCGAGCTCGCCGAGGCCAACACGTGGTTCGACTCGCTCGATGGACAGAGTGGGCGCAAGGGCCACATCGAGGGCGAGCAGGCCGTCGGGTTCTTCGGGCAGAGTGGCCTCCCCGTTGACCAACTCGCCAAGGTCTGGTGCGTGCAGTCTCGCCTCTGTCTCCCTTTTCTCCCGGCCTCAAACTGACGAGACGGATGTGGCGGGGGATGCAGGGACCTCGCCGACGTGCAGAACGCGGGACACCTCACGCGCGAGACGTTCGCCGTCGCGATGCACCTGCTCAAGCGCGCGCTCGCCTCGCCGGGCACTCCCCTGCCCGACACGCTCCCCGCCGAGCTCGTCCCGCCGTCGATGCGTGGCGGCGCGCAGCAGCAGCAGCAGCAACAGCCCCAGCAGCAGCAGCAGCAGAGGCAGGCTCCGCCAGGCCCGCAGCGCGACCTCCTCGACCTCCTCGACGAGGACGACGCGCCGCCGACGCCCGTGCAGGCGCTGCAGCCTCAGCGCACGGGCCCGCTCAGCCCGCAGACGACGGGGCAGCAGCAGCAGGCCTGGTCGCCGCACGTCGCGCGCGCCATGTCGCCGCAGCTCACGGGCAGCCAGCGCGGCGCAGGCGCCGGCGTCGGGGCGGGCCCGCTCAGCCCGCAGCTGACGGGCCAGCGGCAACAGTCCGCCGGGTCCGGGACGCTCAGCCCGCAGGCGACGGGAGGGAGCGCGTCGTACACCCTCAGGAGGACCGTCTTCCCGCAGAACACGGGCGCCGCGGCGCCGCCGGCTGGGTTTGAGAGCAACTTTGCGCCGGGGACGGCGGCGAGGGCGGCTTCGGCTTCGCCTCAGCCACCCCAGCAGCAGCAGCAGCAGCAGACGTCGTCGACCTTCTTCGACGACAACGACGATGCGGACCTCGCTGCGTCGGCGGCGGCGCTCTCTCAGCGGGAGGACGCGCTCCGCCGCGAGGCGTCGACGCTCGACGAGTCCACGTCCTGCGCGTCCAAGTCGCGCGCCGAGCTCGAGGCGCAGGTCGAGGCCTCGACGCGCGAGGTCTCGACCCTCCAGGAGCGCATCAGCACCGCCCGCGTCGCACACGAGGCCGAGCTCACGCGCGTGGACGAGCTCCGCGCGCGCCTCAAGGAGGGCTCGGCGCTGCGCGACCGCGCCAAGGCGGACCTGATCCGCGCCGAGAGCGACCTCAGTGCGCTGCGGATGGAGAAGAGCGAGCTCGAGGGCGAGGTCCTGAGGGACAAGGAGGAGGTGCGCGACCTCCAGAGGAGGGTCGCCATCGTCGAGGAGGAGAAGCGCATCCTCCGGGGCGAGGTCGACAAGGCCCGCAAGGAGGGCAGGCAGGGCAAAGGCCGCGCGGCCATCGCGCGCAAGCAGCTCGCCCAGGCTGAGACGGACCGCGCCGCGCTCGAACGCGACCTCGACGAGGCGCGCAACCCCGCCGCTCCCGCTCTCGAGGAGGAGAGCACCGGCACCGGTACCGGGATCGACGCCGCAGCCGAGGCCGCACTCGCGCGCACGGCGCCCACCGCCGCGGCCGCGCACGCGGCGGCGGTCCCGCTCCCTGGCACGCCCGGCGGCGCGGCGGCGCTCAGCCCCGCGGCGAGCAGCGTGCGGTCCATGAACCCCTTTGACCGCTTCGTCGGCGCCGGCGCCGGCGTCGGGTCGGGCGGCGTGTCGCCCCAGCCCCAGCCGACGACGGGCACCTCGACGGCGGCGTCGCCTGTCGCGTCCAAGAACCCGTTCGCCTTCGCGAGCGCGCCCGCTCCCGCGGCGGACGGGGTTGCCCCCGCCTCCCAGGGACAGCCGCAAGCGCTCTCGCCCGACGTCCCCGCGCAGGAGGAGGAGGAGGAGGAGGAGGAGGGCGAGACGAAGGCTGCGGGCTCGACTGACGAGTCGGCGACGAGCCTGCCCGTCGCGGCGGCCGCGGCGGTCGGCACTGGGGCGCTCGCTGCACTGGGCGCTGCGGGCGCGGGCATCGCGCACGCGTTCGGCGCCGGTTCTGATGGAGGTGAGGGTCAGGAGAAGGACGAGACGAAGAACACGGAGGAGGAAAAGGAGGAGGCGGACCCGTTCGGCGTGCCCACGACGAGTGCCCCTGCCGCCTCTGCTCCCGCGCAGACCCCCGGCGGTGACGGCTTCGGCGACGACTTTGGCGCCGGTGTGGGCCCCGTCACCACCTCATCGAGTGCCGACGCGTTCGGGGACGACTTTGCGGCAGCTCCCGCCGCTGCGAACGTCGTCAGCGGACAAGATGCGTCGGGCTTCGACGACGAGTTTGCGGCGCTCGACGCTGCGCCTGCTACCGACTCGTCCGCCGCCGCCGCGCCGGCCAACGAGGGCGTCCCCGCTCCGGTCAAAGGCACACTCGGCGCTGTCGACCCGCACGCAGGCTTCACCGACGCCGTGCGCGACCTCGACCAGGATGGGCTCGGACCCGACGCGGTGCAGGGCACGCTTGGCGACGTCGAGCCCGACGCGGGGTTCGATGAGGCGTTCCGCGAGGTTGAGGCCGAGCATGAGCACCAGAGTGAGGGCAGCGCTGCGCCGCTCGACAAGGGCAAGGCGCGCGAGGTGGACGAGGAGGGCGAAGTCTTCGGCGAGTCGGCGGCGGCACCCGTCGGTGAGGACGATCGCGACTCGGAGCGCGGCTCGACCGTCTCGGACGAGGACTCGTCCGACGACGAGGACGACGGCCCCGAGGAGGCCTTTGGCGGTGTCGGCGCGCGCCCTCGCTCGGTGGCATCGTCAGGCGGCGCCGACTCTCCCGATGCGAGCGGCTTTGCCACGCCGTCGGGCGCTGCAGCGTCGACGACCGACCTCGGCGCCTCGACCGCGAGCGAGATCGCCGCCGTCACTGGCGAGTCGAGCTCCGCCGCTGCTCCCGAGAGCCTCGAGGCCGTCGGACCGACGAGCGAGCTCGCCTCGCGCCAGGACGGGTCGCGCGAGCCGACGACCAACTCCGAGTCGGGCGAGAGCTTCGTGCACGTCAACGTCGGGCCGACGGGCACGGCCGAGAGCGAGCACATGCTCGAGCCGCCCGCGCCGGCGAGCTTCGAGCCTGCGTCGCCGGCTGTCACCCCCGCGGTGACACCTGGGACGTCGGGCGCGCGTCGCGCGGCCCCGCCGCCGCCTCAGCGCTCGGCCAACCTTGCGACGGTCGCCACTCCACCTGAGGTCCCGGCCTTCCCGCCTGCAGCCGCTGTCGACAACGGCTTTGGCGACGCTTTTGCACCCTCGTCGACGCCGGCGGCGCAGGCGGACCCCGTCGCTCCCGGTGCCCTCGCGCCAGCCCCCGCGGCTTCGGCCGAGGACGACTTCGAGTCGAGCTTTGCCGAGATGAGCGGCTCTTCGCCCTTCCCGGCCTCGTCGTCCGAGCCCACCGCCATGACCGGTGCCGCCCCTGCCACCGCTCAAGAGCCCCTCTTCGACTCGTTCGACAACGAGTTTGACGATTTTGGCGGCGCCGAGAACGCTGCGCGCACGGCGAGCGACTCGGCCCAGGTCAACGCCGCCGTCGGCGCCACGTCCGACTTTGACGACGCCGCGTTCGCCGACTTTGACTCGAGCTTCCCCGAGGACCCGGCGCAGCAGCAGTCGGGTGCAGGCGCGGGCGTGACCATGGTGACGCAGGCTCAGCCCACCGCCGCGGGTGACGACGACGCGTTCGCGACCTTCGACGACAGCTTTGCCGCGACGACGCCTCTCCCCGTCGGGTCCGCCGCTGCGACCGATGCTGGGCCCCCTCAGCTCGGCGCCCCGATCGGTGCGGGCGCGACGAGCCCCGAGCCGCTGTACGCTCCGCCGCCTGGCTCGCCGCCCCCTCTCGCAGGGACCGCGGCGCCCGCCGCCGCGGCTCAGGTTCCCGCACCCGAGCCCGAGGTGGACGCCTTTGCGGGCGACACGGAGGAAGTGCGCGCGGTGCGGATGATGGGCTTCAGCAAGGAGCAGGCCGTCGAGGCTCTGGAGAAGTACGACGTGCGTCCTGGCCCTCTCTCCTTCTTTCCCCTGCCCGCTCGTGCTGACACGCGTCGCGTCTGCAGGGCGACGTGAACCGCGCGGTCAACAGCCTGGTCGGTTGAGCTCGTCGTCCCCCTTTCAGTCAGTTTCGCTCTGTACCACTTCTCCCCTCCACTTCTCTCCCCCTTCTCCTCCCGCCCAATCGCCCCCTTCGTCAAGTCTCTGGATAATTCAAAGACACGGTTCGTTCCTCCTGCTGGCTCGGTTTCTGCTGGAGAGACGAGACAGGAGACGGTTCACGGCGACGGACAGGAGACGCGGTCGGCGCTCGGCGTGTCTGCGGCCCCGGCGAGTCCGCGGGCACGCACCTCCGTGCCGGACCACTCATCCTGTTCTCGCGCCTCTTCGTCCTCGTCTCTTTCCTTCGCTTTGCTCCCTCATCGACTCTCTCTCGAGCAGTCGCCTTCGTTTTACCGCATCTCGAAGATGGCGACGCGGCTTCTCGCAATCCTCGCTCTCGTGCCTTCGCTCGCACACGCCGCCGTGCAGCCCACGTGGCCCGGCGGCAAAGGCCTCGTCTTTCGCGCTGGCGACACGTGCAGCTTCCGCTACAAGGTCGATACGACAAACACGTGGACGAGCTTCGCCGTCGACCTGATGTCGGGGTCGAACTACGAAATGGTCCGTCCCCGCCTCCTCTCCTGCAGGATCAGCTTTACTTCCAGCCTCTTCGCTAACACATACACGCTTGCGCGACAGGTTGAAGTCACCCGCATCGCGTCAGATCTCGACGGAACGGTCGGCGACGAGGAGGGCAACGCCGAACTCAACTTCACCTGCCCCGAGGTCGACCCCCCGGCGCCCATCTACTTCCTCGAGGCGACGCAGGACGACAAGGACCCTGTGTGGACCAACCGCTTTGCACTCGCCGCGCCGAACGGGACTGTGGTGAGTCTGCCGAGCCCCCGCGCCGGGGCGGCTGGACTGACGCTCGCCGGCCGTCGCAGGTCCCCGCCCCGCACAACAACCAGCCGGACGACGAGACGATCCCGTGGGGCGTCGGCGCCTTGGTAAACGGCACCGATTCGAACTCGACCGCGCCTTCGTCGACCGGCCCGCTCGACGGCGAGCCGCTCCCGACCCCGCTGATGCCGAGCATCTGGCTCAAACCCTTCCTCGACGCTTCTTCCTCAACCCTCCCTCACGGCTCGGACGTCCCCATCACACCGTCCTCAAGCGCGACTGCCGTCCTCTGGGGCGCCGCACCGGCCGCGACCTCGACCCCCGCCGGCGCGATCTCGGGCTTCCAGCGCGCGCAGTCGTGCGACAAGTCGACCCAGTGCCCCGAGAGTGCGCCATGCTGCTCCGAGGAAGGCTTCTGCGGCACGGGCAGGAACTGCCTCGCGGGGTGCGACCCGCTCGCGAGCTTCCAGCCGGGCGCGTGCGCCCCTGTGCCGGCGTGTGTCAGCGGCGACGTGCGTCTCTTCCTTCCACTTGGCTCTGGTTGTCCGGGATCCTGATACGTTGCTTGCGCCGCGCAGTACCAGCTCAACTCGTGGAACGCGAACCGCATTCTGGCCAACTCGTCGACTTGGAATGGCGACGCGACGACGTACGACTGGCTCGTCGACAAGCGTATGTCCACTCACCTTTTTCTCAATGCGCATTCACACTGACGGTCCTCTGTCGTTCAGTCGGCCACCCGGAGCTCAGCGCAATGACGGCCAACTCGGAGACTGGCACGCCCTCGCTCACGCTCAGCCTCACCGAGCAAGGCAAAGGCACGGTGCTCACCTCCACCCGCTCGGTCCTTTACGGCAATGTGACGGCGCAGATGAAGTCGGTCGCGGGCTCCGGCATCCTGACGTCATTTGCGCTGCTGAGCGGCACCGGCGACGAGATCGACTACGAGTGCGTCCGCCCCAGCACACCCCGTCTTCCTCACGGGCTGACGATCAAGGACCTCAGATTTACGACGAATGCGACTGATGTCGCTCAGACGGCGTTCTTCTCCCAGGGAGACGTCGACGACTGTGCGTCCCGCTCCCGCTTCCCGCGCGTGTGCTCTTCAGCGCGCCCGGCTGACGCGCCTCTGCTCTTCGCAGACTCTTCGGGCCAGGCTCTCAATACCTCTGACCGTGCAGCCGACTTCCACAACTTGTGCGTCGCCCACTCGCTCCTTTTGCGTGCTCGGGTTCGGCTGACTTTGGCCCGCTCTCGCTCGCAGCACGATCTTGTGGACACCTGACGCGATCACTTGGTACGTCTGCCTCTGCAGGTTTAGAACTACGGCGGGGCCCTGACGTCGAGCTCTCGCTTTCTAGGCTCGTGGACGGCGTCGCCCTTCGCAACGTCTCGAAGAACTCGACGGCCGACCCCCTCGACTCGAGCGTGTTCCACTACCCGCAGACCCCAGCTCGGATTCAGTTCTCGTGCGCACCACTTGTTCTACCCCGCGACGCACCACGGGCTGACGCTATCGCTCCCCGCAGCATCTGGGCTCCTGGCCGCGAGGAGCAGCCCGAGGGACTCGTCGACTTTGCGGGCGGCGCCGTCGATTGGAACAGCTCGATTTATAGTGAACAGGGCTACTACGCTTCATACGGTGGGTCGCATTCAAACCCTCAGGAGATCGACCGTCAACTGACCTTCCCGCGCACGTCTCGATACAGTCTCGGCCGTCAGCGTCGCTTGCTACGACCCGGCGCTCCTTCCCGGCTTCTCACTGGACCCGAACGCGCCCGCATCGTACAACTCGTCGGCAGGCTTGAACGGCTCGGCACCGGCTGCGGAGATCCTCCCCGCCGACTCGTCTTCCTCGACCGCGGCGACCGAGTCGGCGACGCTCTGGTGGACCCCGCCTGGCGCAACCGACGCGGCCACCTCCACGTCGGCCACTTTGGCCACCGCTCCGGCGTGGTGGACGCCTGCCTCCAAGCTTCGCCGCCGCCGCCTGCGATTTGAGAAGGTCAGGCGCGCCGAATCGCCCGCCGTCGGCAGCTACACGTACGGTGCGTCAGGTCACAACGCCTGTAGACGGAGCTCAGACTGATCTCGCTCCCTCTCGGCAGGTCTCGACGCGAACGGCGCGCTTTCCGTTGCGGGAAGCAACCTGGCGACCACGATTGAAGACGATGCGGCGACTGGGATCAGCAGTGCGTCGTCCTGCTCCCTACGTGCCCGTCCGTACCAGATCGCCTGACATTGACCGCACACAGTGCACGGCGCACTGGCCGCCATCGCATCGGCCGTCTCGGCCGCCTCGGCTACTTCGACGTCCGCCTCATCGGGCTCGATCACGGCCACGGCTACCTCGAGCGACCACGCCTCGGCTTCTCACACGCAATCGGACTTGGCGCCCTCTGCAAGCGCCTCGGGCGACGTGCGCACGATCCAACAGAAGTGGGACGACCTTGGAACTGCCGCGCACGTGGGCATCTAGTGCGTCTCTCGTCTCACATCGACTGTTAGATCCCTGCACTGACAAGTCTAACTCACAGCATCGGTGGTGCTGTCGTCGCACTCGTACGTTAACATCCCTAGCCAGCACGACCTCGCCTTGACCTACTTTGCCTTTTGCACAGTTCCTCCTCGTCCTCGTCGGCTGGCTGTGGTGCGGCTGGCCGTTCTCCCTCTATATCAGTGCATCGATCTGACATGCTCGCTCTTGGTGCAGGCGCAAGGCTGCCTCGGCCCGCAGCGGTTCGCACGGCACGCCCCCTCCCGACGTCGGTGGCGCTTACTTCCCCATCAGTTCGTCGCTACTCTCTGGTCCCACTCGGTGTGAGATGCTGATACCCGGTTCATCAACAGACGACCAGGGCGAGATGATGCCTGCCGGTGCGCTTCCTTTTGGTTCCCTTCCTCCCGCCCCGACCGCTGACCCGCTCCCCTTCTTGCGCAGGCCGAATCTACTCCGGCAGCGGCGAGATTCGCCCCGGCCAGGACCTCTACTCTGGCGGTCAAGCTCCGGCCGCGTCTTCGGCTGCAGCCGCCGCCGCGGCTGCTACCGCTGCCGCCGCTCCCCTTCGTCGCTCGTCTACCAAGTCCTCGTCGCGCAGCAAGTACTCGGCTGGCGCGCAGGGCTATGTTCCGAGCAGTCAGCTCAAGAAGCAGTACGACGTGGGCTATCAGCCGCAGGCGATGCGCCAGGTCTAGGGGAGAGAGGATGCCGTGGACGGTGGGCGCGAGCAGGTTGAGGAGGGCGAGGAAGGCAAGGCAGGGAGGAGGGGTTGTACCTTGCGCGAGGGAGCACTTTTATGAATGGACTTGCAGGCGACTCGCGCCGAGGGCGTGAGGGACGCGTACGAGAGGGCCCTTCTCTCACTTGCCTCTTCGGGGCGGAGCTTGTGTCGAGCTTAATCGCACGCGCCCCGCGACCTCTCTCCTTCGCATCGCACGCACGCAGGGACCCAACGCTGGCTTGACGGGACGGCTTAGCGTCTCTGCGTGAGCTTCGGCCTCTGCGCGCTGAGCGTCAGCCCTCCAGGCGCTTTGCGGCGCCTCGCCCCCGCGCACTCAGGCCGCTGTCTCCTGTCTCTGCTCGAGCCTCGTCTGCTGTCCGCGGACGCGCACGTCCGTGGAGAGACCGGACCTGTGTCACCGAACGCTCGGCCTTGGCGTCCGTCGACGTCTCCTCTCGTCGTGCGCTCTGACTAGGCTTGCTTCCGCCCGCCATGCCGCGCCGCTCTCGACGCTACTCGTCCGATTCGTTGACCGACTCGCCTTCGAGCGACTCCAGCAGCAGCGATGAGCGCTACAAGCGTCCCCGGAGACCGTCGCGTGTCGCCGTTCGGGAGAAGAAGGACCGCAGGTACCGCTCGATGGGCAAACGGTGGGAGCAGTGGCCGCCACGCTACGACGACACGGACTCGGACGACTCGTCAGGCTACTCGTCTGACGATCCGTCGCGAGAACCGCCTCGCACCGAGCCTCTTCCGCCGGAGCAACGCCAGACAAAGAGCGCCTTGATCCTCTTTGGCGGCCTGGCTGTCGCCATTCTCCTCGTCCTCCTCGGCGCCTTTGCGCTCTACAAGTACTTTGGCGTCGGCGGAGGCACCGAGGACGCGAGCAGCACTGGTGGAGGGTCGTCATCGTCCGGGGGCAAGGTGGTGACGGTGACCAAGACGCTCTCAAGCGGTGTGGTGACGACAACGGTGTCGACCGAGGCTTCTCGGCCGACGGGAGGGAGCAGCGACACGACTGGAGGCAGCGACGCGGGTTACGACTCGTCGTCCGGCGAGGAAGGCTCGCCGAGCGGCTCAACGGGCTTCACGACACAGCCAGGCCTCGCGAGGAAGTGCGTGCGCTCGTCGCAATCCTTCATAGCTTGCGCTGACGCACACGAGGGTCGCGTGCACAGCAACATCGGCATCGGCTTTCTCCCAGAGTAAGCCATCTCCTCTTTTCTTCGGAGCTGCCTGACGGAAGTGCGAACTGATTCCTCTCTACCTCGTCTCACAGCTACAAGAATCAAGACATGGCCAAGATCAACGAAGGCCTCGGCATCAAATCGTCGTACTACGGCTGGTCCGTCGTGCAAGGCCACAGTTCTTCCTCCTTCTCCGGCTGCGGCTGACGGACTCTCGGTTCACAGGTATGCCCAGCTGCCCGCATCTGGCGACTGGGACGGCAGTCAGCTGCTAAGTCAGGCGCGTTGCGCACGTCTACCGCTCATCAAGCCGGCCCTCTCGAAGGCTCACGCTCCGGCTCGCAGCTCGACGACGTCAAGAAGTGCGCCTGCATCTTCCAGCCGGCCGTCATGCCGACCAAAGGGTGGGCAGGCTTGACAAAAGACGACAACTACCAGGCTCTCGCGATCGCCAAGGTCATGAAGCAGTTCACCGACGAGGGCATCGAGGTCTGGCTGCGTTTTGCGCACGAGATCAAGTGCGTAGCCGTGCACTCTCTCGCCTCTTGCTTCGCGCAGTCTTTGCCGCGTTGACTGACAGGCTGAACGTCCTTCTCTGAAGCTGGTACTTGCAGGACGGAACGTACCAAGGCACGGTCGACGACTTCAAGGCCGCGTGGGCTGTCGTCGCCGAGGCGGTGGCCGACAATCCGCTCGTCAAGATGTTCTTCACACCCAACATCGCCGGTGGTGGCGTCACTGACTACGAGAAGTTCTTCCCCGACGACCTGTCGACCGTGCATTACCTCGGGTGAGCCTCCCAACCTTCACTCGCTTCCTTCCGGCAGCCCCATTCTCCCTTTCTGCCCCACTCGCTGCCCTCCTCGGCCCCCTGCCTCCTCCCGGACACCAAGCGCCGTCCTGACCCTTGCACCCCATGGAGGTTGGACTTTTACCCTCGTTCTCCATCTTCCCCGTCGTCCGCCCGCTCGTCGTTCCTCGGCAACGTCCAAGAGATGTACGATAAGTGGTGCAAGGACGGCTCGATCAAGTTTGCGATGGGCGAGACGGGGACGATGTGGGTCGCGACGGTCGAGGAGCGGCTCGCGTGGCTCGACGAGCTCACGAGCGAGGAGACGGCAAAGGCCATGCCGCATTACGTCGGCATCACGTGGTTCAACGTGCGTCCGCTCTCCCTTGTGGGTTCTTTCAACGTGAACTGACGCATGTGCTCCTCCCGGCGCGCGCAGTACGACAAGGAGCAGAATGTGCGGCGTGCTCCTTCTTCCGCCCGGATCTGCTGCTCGCTCATCCTGCCCAGACCCGCTTACTCGCTCGCACTTGGAACGCAGTTCTACCTGTGGGACGGCGACAACGCCGACACTGTGACGGCGACAAAGGCGTGGATCGCCGACAAGGGTACGACGTCCGAGGGGGCAGCAATGGGCAACGCGTAGGAACTCGCGCCCTGGGGGTCACCTATCCGTATCTGTATCGCGCACTATCTTGTTCTCTGCTCTCCAAGAGCTGCAGCGAGCGCGCGTCACGAGCGAGAGCTGTTCCATCTGCGCAGCGGAGCTTCAAGCGCCCGACAGCCCGGCCCGTCACTGCGCGGCACCCGGGCCCGCCCCCGACTTGCGCCTCTCCACCAGACTCGACAAGCTCGAAAACAGGAAGGCGCTGAGCCCGGTCGCGCCCTTGTCCTCGAGGTACTCGATCAAGCGTGGGCGAAATTCGTTGAACGAGATGTGCAACACGGCCGGGTCCTGCGGATGCTTCAAGATCTGTGAGCGGAAGCGGCGGAGAAGAGAGGGTGAGCGCGCACCTTGGACAGCTGCTTGAGCGAGGCGAGCGTCACGGGGCCGACGAGGCCGTCGGCGGACTTGCCGTCTTGCGCGGCGAGAACCTGCGCGACAGCCCAGTCAGCGCCGAGAGCGTGCGAAGGGTCAAGAAGGCGACGGGCGCACGGAGAGACAGTCGCGCGCGAGGACGGCGAGCGCTCCGTGCGTCGTAACGCTCTGGCTGTTCGCGACCTGCTGGCTACGGCCCTCTCCCGCCTTGTTCAGCAAGGCGATCGTCTCACTGTTTCGGTCGCAGGCGAGAATCAGTACTGGCGCAAAGACGGATGGTGCGGACCTGGACGAGAGACGCACGCAGGGAGGCCCATCACCGCGTCGTCCGCGAGGAACTTGCGCTGCCACAGCGCACCGACAAGCGTGATGAGCCGCCCATTCAGCGACGCGACGAGTTCGGGCTTGCTCCCCTCCTGGCTCTTGACGATTGCGCTGTCTCGTCCAGTGAGCGCCTCGCGGAGTCTGCGAGTCGCGAGGCGTGAGCCAGTCTGCGAGAGCCTCGGACGGAGGGAATGCAGCACACCGAGCGACGATGCCGCAGATGCGCGACACACTCATTACTTCGCCCGCGAGGAGGCAGATGTAGGTGAAGGCGGGAGAGGGTAGGACGATGACCGGCAGGTCAAGCTCGAGAGGGAGTGCGAGCGCCGACTCGTAGAAGCTGAGGGCGGCGGTTCGAAGCACGAGCGACGTCGGGAAGCGCTGTATGGCACAAGTCAGGGTCAGATTTGGCATGGTCGTAGGTCGACAGGTCGCAAAGCGCACGAGCGTGGCGGAGAGGATGACCTCGTCAGTGAAAGCGAGAATGCCCTCGAGAGCTGCGAGGTAAGGCGCGCCGTCGTCGAGCCCTCCGAACGCAGTCGAGCTGCACGGCGGTGATGATTAGTGGAACAGTGCGAATCGCAGTTTGACGATGGGCACGCACACGGGCGTCTCCAGGTCCCAGTTGTCGCGGACGGCGAGGTTGCCGATCAAAGCGCTCAGGCACCCGACGAGGCCGGCAATCCAGTCTGCGCTCGCCGTGGTGGCGAGGGTGCGGAGCCTGCCGAGGAAGTGACTCTCGAGGTCTGCGAGTCGGATGGGGTCAGCACCGGCCACTCGGGGCAGAGCTTTCCTCAAGGCGCACTCACCTTGCCACCCGAACGGCTTGAGCAGCGCGACGAGGTCAAAGACGGCTTTTCGGTGCATGTCGCCGTCCCACTCGAGGAGCAACTCGGCGAGGAACGGCTCAAGCGCCTCGATGAGCTCCTGTGGGTCCGCGCGTCAGCATGGTTCTCGAGCGCGAGCGGAACATGAGACGGACCCCGCCCAGCTCGCAGATGGCCCTCATCCTGCACAGCAGGTCTTCGATGCGCGCCTCGCCCTCCTCGGTCGGCTCGACGTCGTACAGCTCGTGCCCGAGCTGCGAGACGATCCAGTGCGACAGGCGCGCGAGATGCTCAGCTGCGTGATCAGTTGGTCAGCGTTGCTCGGCCGGAGAGACAGGGCGGTGGCGCACAGTCGTTCTCGTAGCCGCTCCGCAGCAAAAAAACCCACGAGCGCACCCGGTCCTCATCCGGCAGGCGGCTCCTGTGCGTTGAGCGCGAGGCAGCGGAGAGGACACTTGCAGCTTGACTCGGCAGAGCGACAGTCTCGACCTTGTCCCCGAGCTCGGCGAGGGAGGCGACTTCGGACAATGGCGTGACGGGGCGGTCGGGCTGCACGGCCGAGTTGTCAGCGGGAGAGCCCTGCAGGCTCAAGCGAAAGCGTACACGGGTCGAGGGAGAGGGGTACCGCAAACCGTGCATGCTCCTGCGACGCTTGTGCTAGGCCAGCCGGGGTCAGCTCCCTCGTCGCGACGCAGGGCCACAAACTAATCCTCACCTCGCGCCCCTCTCCTGTTTCTCCGTCGTTTGCACCCTCATTGAGCACGGTCGAAGCCGTCATGCTCCAAGCTTCGAGCTCCTGGGAGTGCTCCGGACGACCGCGAGCGCGCTTGCGACTCTGGTAAACGCGGTCCGGCTCATGCGAGCGGTACTCCTCGAGGAGGCGTACGAGCGAAGCAGGCGGCGCAGGGTCACGCTCGAGGAGCGAGCGCCTGTGAGAACAATCATTTGTAAGCAGTGTAATCAGTACACGGAATGTCAGGGTCGCTGGACAGGGAGTGCATGCGAGCGACGCACGCTTCGTCGACACGGTCCGGCTGGACGTGGTGCCTGCGCATGACGAGACGCAGCAGCGCGGCTGTCGGTTCCCTGAGGCCTCTGAATGTCAATACAGAGTGCCACAGAGAAAGCGACGAGTGAAAGTGCGCGTACCTGAGCGTACGGTAGAGGAGCCCGCGCTCGATCACGCCGTACAGCCGGTCGAGCGCATCCCTCCCCTGTTGACTGACCCCTCCTAGCTCGAGGAGCACGATGAGTTGCTCTAATGCGCGGCGCTGAACTGCATAGTCGACTTTGCCGGCCCGTGGCGGGAGCGAGTGGGATGCCTCGCCGAGGACGGAGACCGTGAGGAGGACGGGTCCGAGGGGCAGGGGGGCACGGGGGAGCAGAAGGGGAAGCAGGCGGAGGGACTGGGAGGTCGCTGCGGGCGCAAGGAGGTGCGACAGGCGCGCAAAGCCCTCATCAGCTGGAGAGAGGGGGAGGTTGGGTGGGGAAGTCGACGCACGGAGTTGCCCGCCCAGCGCGAGGTCGTAGCCCTTGTTGAGGCTCGCCTCACCCAAGCCATGCTGGCCCACCAAGCACTCGAGCGCGGTGAAGAGCTCGACGACGACCTCACCCTCGACCTCGTTCGCGTCGACGGTCAAGACTGTGCGGCGGCGCGCGAGTTAGCGGCGGGTTTGCATCATCGGAGCGCAGTACGTACAGAGCCCCAAGCGAGCAAGCAACCAAGCGATCTCATCGTCAGAAGCCATCGTGGTGGGGAGAGACGAGCTGCAGACGCCGTCGCTCAACTCGCAGCTGGAGGCCTAGGCCGCTCTGGCGACGTTCAACAAGGTCAGGCGTAAGTTGCAACGACAAGGGAAGAACAAGTACGATGGGATGCGCGAGAAGAAACAACACGAAGCGGCGGCCGGTGCGGGTACAACACGGGGCAAAGATGGAACCAGCTGCTAAGCACTCCCTCCCGCTCCCCCTCCTGATCCTCTCCCTGCTGACGATGACGACGACGCAGTCGGTTTGTACTTGTCCTCGAGCTCGCCGGTCTGCGCGTCCGGGTCGAGCGAGTTGCGCAGCCCGAGGAGCGCCTTGCTCACCGCGCCCGACGCGCCGATCATGGGCTTCAAGACGGCGACGGGGACGGCGCGCACGACTGAGCGGACGGGTCCCTGCAGAGCACAGTGAAGTGCGTCAGAGACAGACTCGGCCAGGGAAAGGAAGAGCAGTCGAACGAGCGCGAGAGAAAGTGGGCTCACCTCTGACCCGGACCGCTCATACACCTCCATCGGGACGGCGAGGATCGTCTGCGCCGCCTCTTTGAAGTTCTCGCCGAGGCTCTTGTACGCGCTCTGCATACCTTGCCGGAGGTCGGCGGGCTGCGACGCGTACCGGCTGCGCACCTCGCGGCGCTCCTCGTCCGACAGGCCCTCGTCGTTCATGCCGGGGAGAGAATCGTCGGCCGGCTGTGCGGCGGCCACGGAGGACGAAGAAGCGATCGCCTCCGCCGTGACGGGTGCGGCGAACCTGGCGCCGAGGACATGCTCTGCCTGCTCGAGGATGACCTGCGTCCCGTTCGCGAGTTTGGCGCCCACGTTGATGGCCTCGAGCGTTGTCTGTCGCGCAAAGGCGGTCGCTCCCTTCTGCAGACCGCGCACGACGCGCCCGTCCTTGCGGTACTGCTCGATCGGGAGGAGGACGAGGTTGGCGACGCCCGCGCCGACGTTGACGACGGATCGAACGGGCGCAATGCCGCTGATGACGTCGGCGAGCTGGTGCGCCTTGACGTCGGGCGTCCAGATGTCTTGCACAAGTGACGACAGCGTTGTCGTGCCCGAAATCTGTGGTAGAGGCGCGTGTGAGCCGCGAGCTCGACGGACCCTCGCGGGCGATGAAGGGGACGAGCAAGGGAACGTACGCCGTTGACGACGAGGTGGCGGAGCGTCATTTCCGAGCCATCGAAGTGGAAAAAGTTCATGAGTTCGGCCGTCTTGCCGCTGCGCAGGGCGTTGTAGTCGACCCGCTTGGGCTTGTAGTCGAGCTTGAGCTTGACCGGGAGCACCTCGACGCGCTCTGTTTGTGAATGCGACTGGTCAGCAGCTGCACAAGCCACAGTGTGGGGCATGACCTACGGTAGAAAGGCTCCCTGGCAGGCGGCGACGCCGGCCCAGAGCCGGCCGGCGTCTGGCCCGCAGCGGGCAGCTCGAAAGCGCCAAACGCCTTGAGAAAGTCGAGTGCGTCTTGGTCGACATAGAGACGAAGCGGCGAGATCTTGATCTGTGGGATAGAAGAGCGGGGGTCAATCTGGGCGCTTCTCAAGACACGAAGAGGGAGGAAGCGAGTACAAGCCGGCGCACGCACCTTCATGAGGATCTCCTCCTGCGCGTCTGCGACGCGGCCGATGGGCCTCACCGTGCTGACTTCGACCTTCGCCATGGGCGCTCCTGTCGGGCGTACGACACCGCCGTCGTTGGGACGCAGCTCGGTGAGGAACTTGCGCCACGTTGACGTCTTGATGTTGTCGATGATGTCAAACTGCGCAACCTCTCCCTGGATCTTGCTCGCGAGCTGCTCAGTCGCGCCAGCCGAGACGGACGCTGCGAGAGAGGCGGGCGAGGACGGGTAGGCGTCGAAGCTCGCGCCGAGGCCGCGCAAGTTGATCTCGATGGCGAACGCCTTTGAGCGCGTGAGGCGCTTGCGTGCCTTGCCAACGACGGCGGGCGCGAGTGAGCGGCGCGTCGACGACTCGCCTGCGGGGAACGTCTGCCAGCTGCTCGCCGCCGTGCTGACGACATCCGACCGTGAGTCGTCGTCGAGCTCGTCGTTGATCGCCGCGAGCAGCTCCTGGGGCGGGAGCTCGCTTGCACCGGGCGGCAGGCCGAGCTGGAGCGACCCGAACATGAGCACCGAGGCGTTCTCGGCCGACGCGTCGGGGACCTGCCCCGTCGAGAGCAGCTGGCGGATCTTTTCGAGGCGGCGGCGGACTGCCTTGGCCTCGTCTTCGATCGCCCTGCGTGTCGACGCCCAGTCGTAGCCTTCGTGAAGATGCGCCGTCACTTCGGCGTTGGTCAGTCGGCAGCGGATCTTGCTCGCCGGCGCGCTGCGGAGGCGACGAGCGAGAGGCGGTCAGGACAACACGACCTCCGCGACGCAGGGGAATCAGACGCACGAGTAGTCTGCGTCATCGACCCGCGACTCTGCGAGCCACTCGTCGACAATCTGCAGCCCGCGAGGAGCAAACATGCGGATCGTCTCGCCGTCGACCTCGCTGAGCAGTTCTCCCTCGGCCTTGTTCGACGAGCTGAGCGAGCTGCGCCGTGCACTGGGCCGCACGCTCGTCTGGTTGAGCGCGTCGGCCAGGTACTCGAGGTTGGCGGGGACGTCGTCGTCGAGGATCTCAGGAAGGTCGTGCACGGAGGGGGCGTGCTCGAAGGCTGCGGGATCGACGCTGGCGAGGAGGTCGCGCGAGCGGGTGCGTGCAGGGACTCGGCGGGTCGAGCTGGATGCGGAGGGTGTCGACCTGTGCGAAAAACGTCAGCTGAGCCTTATGGAAAAGGCCTGGGCGACGCACTGCTTCGCCTGGAATGCCGGCGCACTCGTGAGATCCGCAATGAAGGCCTGCACGCTCGACACCGTGTCGGCGCAGAGTGCGACGTCGACTCTGGCGCCGTCGACGAGGACCTGCGGGCAGACGGTGTCAAACTCGAGCGGCTCGCGGCAGGCGATGGGGACGCACCTCGACGTCGGGCAGCACGAGGCCGTTGCCTTGACGAGCCGTGATGGACGCGCTGTGAAGGTGGAGGATCTGGGCAAACCCCTTGCTCTGCGGTAGAGCCACCGAGGTCATGAGCATCCAGCGCACGGCAAAGAAATGATGTGCGAGCCGCACCTTCCAGTACTCCCAAGCCGTCTCGCGCGCAACTGTCTCGTCCCCATGCACCACGTCCGCCTCGCTGTCGACCATGCCGACCTTGACTCCCTCGACCTCGACGGCGAACGTCGTGCGCGGCAGGTCGGGCATGAGGTCCGTCCGCAGGCGCGCGTCGGCGACTGTGAGGACGAGGTGCGATGCGCGCGAAGGAGCAGAGACATGCAACGAGGCGGAGGAGAGACGAACGCGCAGGCGCGTGAGCTCGTTGGGTACGACGTGCTCGAAGGCCTGTGAGCGCCTCGGGGTGTCAGCGAGTGCGTCGGGAAACTGCGACATGAGGGAAACGGGATGCGCACGCCCGCAGGGGACTTGGCAAATGCGCCGAGCTCTTCGAGCCACGAGATGTCGGCCGTGGCAAAGTAGGTGAAGTTGCTCAATGCGAGCTGCACCTTGGACTCCTTGAGGCTCGATTCTTGCTCGCCCGAGCTGGAGAAGACGAGGTCGACGAGCGGCGCCGATGCAGCGGTCTGTGCGTGTTCACCGTCAGCACTGATGTGAGCGAGCGGGAGACAGGAAGAGGGGCAAAACGCACAAGATTGCGTGGCATGGTCCTCGCGAGCACGACAACGGGCTGGACACCGCCCGTCTGTTTCGTCACGTCCTCGAAGCGGACGTCCATGACGCTGACAGTCGCGCGCAGGTTGTCCTTGACCGTCTCGAGCACATCGACCTGCGCGCTGAGGTCGCTCGCAAGCAGGCGGAGGTACCGCTGCGAAGGCTTCGAGGAGGTCGGCACGAGCGGGTCGATGCGCAGGTCGACAACCACTGTCCGTTCGGGTGCTCGTCAGTAGTGCGTTCAACTTGGTTGAACAAAGCCGTGCCGCACCATCCGTGACCGCCGTCTTGAGCCGCAGCTTCGCAACGTCCTTCTCAGCGCGCTCGCCGCTCCCGCCCCTCACGGTCGTCCCACTTGCCGTGCTCTCCGTCTCGCTTGAGCGCCCCGCCCCCGCGCCAAAGTACCTCGAACCGATCATCCTCTCTCTCCCGTGCCCCTCGCCGTCCTCGTCGTACTCGTCCTGTTCCCCGTCCCGCTCCGAAGCGCGGCGCAGCTCCTCGAAGAGCTGCGTCGCGTCGTCGGCCACGAGCTGCAGGCCATCCCACGTCGGCTTGTCGAGCGTGACGTGCACGAGCGGGACCGCGAGCTCGATGCCGAGCGGCGCGTCGTCCGCCTTGTCCTTCGTGAGGGTGAGCGCAGGCCGTACCGCCTCGTTCGCGTCCGCAAGCGGTGCGACACGGAGGAACTCCCCCGCTGTACTGGCCCCGGACGGCGGCACGAAGTACGCCGCAAGCCCCCGCACATCCACGCTCGTCGCACTGCCGATCGACGCCCGTGCGTCCACCAAGTCGAGCACGACGCGCCCACCGCGGAGAGCGTGCGGGTCGCCGGAAGAAAGGCGGTACCGTCGCGGGGCGGGGACGCGCACGTCGAGGCGGAGGAGCGGAATCGAGAGCGTGAGCGCTGGTGGAGGGGAGGGCGAGCGGCTCGAGGGCTGGGCGAGGTCGTCGAGGATGTCGCGGCGGGGTGGTGCGGTCGACGACTTCTTCGCTGGGTGCGGGGGCGGCGACCGCAGGAGTGCGTCCCCGACATCGTCGACGAGCGGGCCCAGCCTGCTCAGCGCTCCGAGGTCCGCAAACGCGTGCACCGGCGCGAGCCTGACCTCTGTCGTCCCCCCGCGCATGCGCACCCTGACCGCCGGCTCAGGTTCGCGCGCCTCGTCCTCGGTGACGCCAGTATGAGACGACGGCGTGCGGCGCTTCCGCGCGGTGAGCGAGCGCCAGTCCTTTCCGTACATCGCCTGCTCAGGCCTGAGCCAGTCCGCGCTGTCGATGCTTCCTGCCCGTCCGCGTGCGTCCGAGAGTGTGCGCGACAGACCCGCGTCATCGACGAGGAGCGGCAGAATGCGCCACGTGCCCTGGTGTAAGTGAGCCTCGAGGAGGGAGACGTGCCCGAACATGAGGTCCGGCCTACCGGCCGAGGGGGAGGAGCGCACAGCCAGCGCGTCGACGCGGAGGCGGAGGTGAGGGACCTTGAGCGGGGGTGACGGTGTCGCGAGGGGGTCGGGCCCGGCGGTCCACACGGCGTGCAGGGCCTGCGCGGCCGAGTCGGAGGCATCGGGAAGGACGACGACGACGTTCGCGGCGCGGAGAGCGAGATCGATGCGTAGGCCTGTCGCACTGGGCTTGGGTACCGGCGGAGGGGACGCGCTGGTCGGCGTTGCGAGGGAAGTGGGCGGCGAGAGCTGCGCGGCGAGTGCCCCAAGTGCGGGAAAGTGCGCGGGGTGCAGCGCGACGGTCCACGCTTGTGACAGCTCGGCGTGGAGAGTCGTGGTCGGGCGCTGTCTAGGGCGCGCCGACTCGGCAGGGGAGGAAGGTGCCGGTGGTACCGCGGTGGTGAGGAAGAAGGCGAGGCGGGGGTCGGGCGCCGCTGTTGCGGACGGCGGCGGGCCGAGCGAGACGACGAGGTGCCAGTCGTCGGTCGCGGCAGAAACCCCTCCCGGAAGTGGCGTCTCGTCCCGCCTGTGTGGGCTCGACTGTGGCGTCGCAAAGACATCCGCCTCCGCGCCGTCCGGGTTCTGAAACGGGTCGTCCTCTCCTCCCTCCGGTTCCTCCTCCTCGTCGACAGCGCTGAACCCTCCCGCGGCCGAATGGAACATGTCACGTGCAGAAGACGACGCCACCGACGAGTGGAACGACGTGCGCAAGTCGGCGATCGACTGCGACATGGCGAGGAGGTCGTTCTCGTCTGCACTGTCGTCCGACTCTTCCGAGCTGCCCGACCCATACCCCGGCGACTCCGCCGCAGTCGCCGCCGCCGCCGCAGCCCGGGGCGTACCTGGCGGCGCACGCGCGGCGCGAAGATACACCCGGGGGGGCGTCACTTCGAGACTGCGCGTGCCCGCGACTTCGCCCGCGTCGCCGCGGCACAGCACCTCATCGATGCGGAGCTCGGCCTCGTGCTCATGCTCACCCTCTGCAGCGCCGCCGCAGTGCCCCTGCGCGTCCCATGCGAGGCGCACCCGCACGCGGCTGACGCGGACCTCGAGGCGCGCGAGGACCCGCTCGACCCACCGCGCCATGATGGTCGTCTCGACCTTCTCTGCCTCGTCCTCGCTCGCGCCCGTGTCCGTGAGTGCACCTCGTCGTGCACCGCCGAACGCGCCGGGGAGGTCGAAAGAGGCGGAGGAGGCAGAGGGGGAGAGGTGCAGCGAGGCGCGCAGCTCGGCGTCCTCGTCGGGGCGCAGTTCGTGCGAGACGAACGAGTGTGCGATCGACATCGACAGGGCGGCCTCTTCGTCGATCTCGGACGCATCGCTCGACGGATGCGGCGGCGGCGGATGCGGCAGCGACGGCGGCGAAGGTGACGGCGAGTCGCCCGCGGGAGGGGAGGTAGGTGGCGCTGCGGCGACTCGAAAGACGAGCTCGACGTCCTTGACGGCCAGGTCGAGCTTTGTGAGTGGCCATGCCGCGTTGACTGTGATGCAGCCTACGTTTCCCGACTCGAACCGGACGGGCAGAGGTTGCGGCGGGCTGGGGACATCGTCGTCGGCAGAGGAGGGCGAAGTGGGGGACAGGAGCGAGTTGATGGCCTGCGCGCGTCCGAGGGGCCTGTCAACGTTGGTCGGCGGGGCAGGATAGTAGTCTCGACACGATCCCACGCACCTGCTCGTCGACCTGGACGCCTTGGAGGACGAAGCGGCCTGCGCGGACGTCGGCCTGGACGCGGTCATCGTCGAGTCCGCCCTTGAGGAAGCGGCCGAGGGTCCGGCGCAGGAGGAACGCGACGAGGCGCTGTTGGAGGTTGGCCGGGAGTGCTACGCTGGTCGGGATCCCTGGCAGGACAGCCGATGCGAGCGAAAGTGGGGAGGCGAGGAGGGACGAGAGCGACCAGGGCATGAGGAAGAAGGAGGGCTCAGCGCCGCACGGGGTGCATTGGATAGCGTGCAGTCTCAAGCAGGGGATGCTCGTCGCCTCTCTGGTAGAGCGAGGGCGAGTGGGCGTGAGCCAACTGCGAGCATTGCGCTCCTTGCACCTTGGCTTCCCGACTTGACCCACTCAAACTCACCTAGAGACGCACTCCGTTCGCTGATCTTGCTCTCGTGCTTCTGTCGTGCCCCCCGCTGGATCTTGCCTCGCCCTGTGCCCGTCGCCGCTCGCTTCGCCCCCTTCGCTCAGTGAACGACCCCTCGCATCGCGTGTCGCGTGTTCGTCTTTCGTTGTGAGACCGCTGCGATGGCACCACGAGCCTCCACGTAAGTCCCTCGTCCGCGGACAGTCACACGCCGTCGTCACCTCACGCCTCGGCCGCCGCAGACGATCCGCCTCGGCCGCCGCCCGGGCAGCGCCCGCCGCGCCGCCCGCGCCACCTTCGCCCCCGCCTTCCTCGGGCAAGTACGACGTCGTGCTCAACGTGCAAGACGGCACCAAGACCTTGACTGTTTGGCTCAACAACGACGAGGCCGTCCAGTCGACGAGCGAGCCCAGCGCCAGCGCCAGCGGAGGCGTCCAGACGCGCCTCAAGCGGGACCGCCGCGACTCGGTGCGCGTTGCGCCGCACACGCGGAACGTGTCGTTCACGACCAACGGGCCCGAGACGGTCTTCCGCTTCTCGACGACGTACGGGTCAGGCGCGAGAGAGGAGTCGCCCGGGGCGGCCGACGCGGACGACGGCACCTCGCCCGCGGCCAAGAAGAGAAAGGTCGAAGACGACGGCCTCCTCGCGCCCGCGGTCAACGGCTCGGAAACAAGGAGCGATGGGCGGGTGTCGTTTACTGTGAGACGGCCACTTCACGACGACGTGCGTCGCCTGCCTCTCGTTCCTCCGATCCCGGCCAGAGTCTCGCTCACAAAGCTCACAAGCGGGCGTTCCCACAGCTCACTTTCACTGTTCACTGTGAAACCGAGCACCACCACGGACGCCCTCTTGCGCGCTATTGCAAACCGCGTGGGAGTGTGCCTAGCGGCGCAGGCTGTGATGTACGACGGTCGATACCTGCGAAGCGGGGTTACCCTCGCGGACGAAGGAATCCAGGAGGGAGATGTGCTCGATTGGTACCACTCCATGCGCGGTGGCGAGCCCGTCATCTACCTGTTCCCGCCCGCGCCCCTCGCCTCGGCAACCGTCTCGCTCGCCCTCACGCCCGAGTGGCACTTTTCGGCGCTTTACCCGGTCGTCGACGTCGTCAAGGCCGACCAGACCAAGGACAGCAAGTCGCGCGTCGAGTGGACTGTCTCTGCCGAGCCGGACGGGTCCCTCGTCGAGCTCGCGTCGGGCCTTGAGCTCAAGTACCTCTTCTGGGAGGCCGAGTCGACGGGCTTCGTCTCCGACCACAGTGGCCGCAGGTTCCACCCCTCGAAGCCCTCGCTCGACCACACGAACCAGGTCGTCCTCCCCTTCACCCCGTTCCTCTCGCACCTCGACGCGGCCCTCTCGTCCCTCACGCTCCACACCTCGGCCCGCAACGACTTTGTCACGTTCTGGATGCCGCACTTTGCGCGCATCCGCGACAAGGGACAGCATGTTGCGTTCCGCTTCATCGCGCAGCGCGAGTACGAGCGCGCGGCGAGGCTCGACGTCGAGCCCACGCCGGACGTCGTCACGCGCGTGTTCCTCCTCTTCAAGGGCGTCGACCCGGAGGAAGGGGAGCTGACGACGAGGCGCGCGGACCAGGTGGACTGGGTGAGCGCGGTCGGGGTCGACGCGGTCAGAGCGCGCGACGAGGCGCTCTTCCGCGTCCTCGAGCGGGGCGGGATGGAGGTCAAGTGAGGGCGTCGGTGTCGTGAGGAGCGTGCAAATGCGGCAGTGGAAGATCGGAGAGGTGTGCGCGAGTCGCCTGCAACGTTCGAGTCTCTGCAAGCAGGCCTCGCTTGTTCCGCCGCGTGTCGCGGAAGAGAAGAAGCGCACACACGGTCCATCGCTAAGCGCTCTCTCTCGCGTGGTCCAAGCCCCCTTGCTGCCTTTGAGAGACGAGACGAGGCCTGAGGCCTCCGCCGGGGCGTCTTGGGGACACGAGTTGACTCGCGCGCACCGGTCCGTCTCCCTCTCTCGTGATACACGGGCGAGAAGGACAGCAATCAGCGAACGCGAGAAGTCTCGACTAGGATATGGGCATGACATCGAGGGAGGGAGGGCAGGGAGGACAGGGACACAGGGCACCGAGACGGACGGACAGAGGACAACGATACGCACGCACGCACGGCGAGGGAGAGGGGGGAGAAATAGACAGCCGAGACGAGACAAGACCAGACACAGCCTGCACAACAGCGACGCACTGCACCGAGCCCGGGCCACCCACTCGTCTAGTCTCGCACTCAGTCCTCCTGCATGGCCTCTGCGCCCGCACCGCTCCAGCTCCCCCTCGCGCGCTCGTCCCCTCCCTCCCCAGCACCGCCACCTCCTCCACGCTCCTCCTTCTCCCTCTCCCTCTCCAGCACCTCCCCCTCCTCCTCGTCCCCCCACCCATCCTCCTCCTCCCCCTCGTCCTCGTCCGCCCCGCGCGTCGTGCTCGGCGTCCCAGGCGTCACCGTACTGCTGCTGAAGCTGCTGCTCGTGCTCGGGTGGCTCCGGATGCTCCGCGGGCGGTGCGGGCTCTGCCCCTGCCCCGGCGTCTGCGTCTGCGTCGCGTGCGGGCCCCGCGCGGGCGACTGCCCCGCGCCGCCGGACGAGGCAGAGGGTGCGGCGCGCCGCGCGAGGGAGGACGACGAGGGGCGGTGCACGGGCGTGCCGAGCGGGTCGGCGACGCTGCTGCGACCTCGCGCGATCCCGCTGCCGCTGCCGGGCGTCGTCGGCGCGTCCGTCTCTTGCGCAGCGGACGAGCCCGACTGGCCCCCGTGCGCGAGGTGCGACGGGTACGGGGAGGACGACGACGACAACGACGACGACGTCGTGTTGCCCGCGGGGGTCGACGCGCCGCTGTGCTGCGCCTGCGCAGACGCAGCAGCGACCGCCGAGCGCGTCAGCGGCGGCGTCTCGACCGCCTCGCCGCGCCCGGGCCCAGACTCGCCCTCCTCCTCAGGCGTCCTCGCGCGGCTCGCCTCCCGCGACAGACTCGCCGCGGCGGCGGCCGGGTTGCTCGTGCCGTTGCGGCCGACCCAGTACAGGATGAGCTGGTCGGCGTAGCGCTGCAGCTCGTCGGTCGGGATCTTGAGGCGGAAGTCGTTGAGGAGGAGGAACTGGAGCTCGAGCTGGTTGAGCTCGTGCAGGGGGAGACCGCCGACCTGCGTGGAGGGAGGGCGGCAGCGCGCGAGGTGTCAGCCGGGCCGAGTCGAAGCGAACGGCACTCGAGAACCCAAAGACAGAGAGAGAGAAAGAGGCGCACCTTTGCATAGCGCGAGTTGGTGTAGAAGACGTCGCTGAAGAACTTTGACGCGACCGTGACGCCCGCAATGACGAGGCGGTGCACGTTGAAGCTGTCGATCGCGAACAGCTTGTTGGGGTTGGGCGCTCCCAATCCCTTGTCTCCCTCCTGGCGCTGCGCGTCCCCCCCTGCGCCCGCGCCCGCGGGTGGGCCCCCGCCATTGCCGTCCTTCGGCAGTCCGAGCCTCTGCGCCTCGAGTCCGATGCGGGCCATGCGGTCAAAGTAGACCAAGAGGGCGAGGAAGACCTCGTTGGTGGTCGGGCAGTACTTGAGGATGCGCTGCAGGTAGGCCTCGATCGAGATGGCGGGGACGTTGCGCGCGTGGAAGCACAACGTCGCGTTCGGGGACGAGAGGGCGACGGTCGAGGCGCTGAAGAGGGACGAGAGGGGCGGGTCGGAGGCCGGTGCGGAGGAGGAGCCGGGGGTTGGGAGTGGGGAGGACGACGCCGGCGAGGCGCTGTTCGGTGGAGCAGCCGCGGCGGACGAAGGCCGACTCGTCGACGGCGAAGACGACGTCGACGTCGACGCCGTCGCCGCGCCTTGCCCCGCCCCGAGCACAGGCGCCCTCCTCCCCCCAAACGCGCCGCCGCCCGCTCCCTTCCCCTCCTCCCCACCCATCCCCCCACCCGCACCCGTCCCGCCCCTCCGGTTCCTCACAAAGCTGCTCCCCCTCCTCCGTCCGAGCGGCATCGGCGCGTGGGTGCCCCCGAGGCTCGGCATGAACCCCTCGACGCCGCCGCCCGGGCCCGTCGCCGTCTCGCGCAGGAGGTCCACCCCGGGCGTCGTGGGCATCTCGTCTGGCCCGGGCTCGGCCTCGGGCTCGGGGGACGTCCACCCTTCCCTTTCCCCCTCCCCCTCGCCCTCCCCCTCCCCCGCGCCGTCCCCCTCGCCCTCAAGCGCATTGTCCAGGATCCCCGGCCCGCCCGGCCCCCCGACGCCCGCGCCCGCGCCCGCGCCCGTCCTGCGCGCCCTCGCCCTCGCCTGCGCCTGCGGCGCGACGGGCGTGTTGAGCGGCGCGGCGTCGAACCGCCCGCTGCTCCAGTCCGCGTCGTGCGTGACTGAGCCGCGGCGGCTCGGCGCGGCGGACGCGGACGCGGGCGCGGGGGGGGAGCTCGGCCCTGCCGCGGACGCGGGGGCGGGAGGAGGAGGAGCGGCGGCAGAAGAAGAAGAAGAGGAGGAAGAAGAAGCGCGCGCCGTCCGCGCGTCGTTGGCCTGGGCGATCTGCTCCAGGAGGCAGGCGAGGAGGCGCAGGAGCTCTGAGGGCGGGTAGCTCACGATGTCGACGTGGTGTGCTGTCGGGGCGGTGTTCGGGGCTGGGGCCGGTGCGGCAGTGGGGGAGACGGAGGAGGGCGTGAAGGGCATGGAGGTGGAGGCGGGTGCGGCGGCGGTCGAGGACGCAGGAGCAGGAGGACGCGCCGCGTCCTCCGCGTCACCAGCGTGGAAGCTCCCCGTTCGGGGCGCCTTGCGCCTCCCTCCCCTCCCCTGCGCGCCATCTGCCCCCGCGGCCGCCACCGCAGCAGCCCCCGGCTGCAGCGCATTCGTCGTCGCCGTCGTCGACGAGCTACTCGTCGAGAAGACGCTCGCCGTCCGAGGCTTCCTCCCACCGGCCTCTGCGCCCGGACGCACCGACCCTGCCCCGTCGGCGGCGTCGTCGTCGTCTTCGTCGTCGTCCTCCCGGACCGACAGCGTCGAGATGTCCATCCCCGCGCCGCCCGCTGCGCCGCTCCCGCTCCCGCTGTCGCAGCGCCCCACAGCACCCTCCGCGTCGCGCATCTCCTCGTCCTCCCCCGTCAGAGCTCCCGGCCGCGGCTTGGCACCCCCGGGTGGCGGCGGCGGCGGGCTCCCCGCCCCCGCACTGCTGACAGTAGTCGCCGCGCTCCCGACGCTGCCGTCCGTGCTCCTCGCTCCTCCTCCTCCGCCGCCGTCGGCCCCGCTGCCTCCGCCGCCCTCGGCAGTGAGGCGACGTCCCCTCTGACGGGGGTCGTCGTCGAACATGGGCGCGGAGGCGGCCGAGGAGGAGGAGGAGGAGGAGGAGGGGGAGGAGGACGAGGTGGTGCCGCCGGCGGACGAGGAGGACGAGTGCGGCGAGCGGGTCGAGGGGGGGACGGCGGCAGCGGGAGGAGGAGGGGGGAAGGACGACGTGCGGGTGCTCGAAGGTGCCGGGGCCGGCGGGGAGAAGTGCTGGTGAGAGGGGCGGTGATGCGGCGGGTAGTCTGCGGAAGAGTGCGGGTGCGAGTGCGACGAGGTGACGAACGACGAGGTTGCGTTGGGGAGGAAACTCGGGGTCGACATGCCGTGGGGGCCGGGTTGTCGTGTGGAGGAGTCGGGACCTTGGTCTTTTGAGGCTGGTGGAGCGAGCGACTGAGACTGGCTGAGAGGGGGTGTGGGTGGGCTGGAGAGGAGGAGACTGAAGGGGACGAGGGAGGGTCAGTGGGATGAGGTGGGGAGGACAAGGGGTGGGTGGGGACAGTGAGAAGCAAGGACAAGGGGGCGGGGGTGGTGGGTGATTCGCCGTGCTCTGTGAGTGGGACAGAGTGGCTAAGCCACACAGGGTGGCAAAGGGGGGCGGCGCGCGTCGGTGCTCGCCAAGGAGCGAGTCTCCGCACGAGAGGAGAGGCGACAGACGAGACGAGAGACGATCGACGGCCAGGGCTGACGCGGGTTGCGCCGGTGCGCGGGGGGCGGGGCGGGGGACGCCGCGGGTGAGAGGATGCTGGCACAGAAGTGCCACTGGATGCAGTGTACTCGAGCGCGCACTGGGGGGACTCGGTCGTCGCTGCATCACTCGGGTTGATGAGGCGACCCCTAGGTGCCCCCGCTCGCTCGAGAGTGTGCCAACAGGGCTCACTGCAGCGCCCGCCTTGCCCTGTGGCCAAGAGTCGACCGAGAGAGAGGCACTCACACGCTCGGTGAGTCGCTGGCCGTGACAGTCGAGAGCGAGTCGGGTTGCGGCGCCGCGGGGGGGGAGGGAGGGGACCACTCGAGTGCACGGGCGGCTGGCTCGTCGAGGGGGAGCGGCGGTGCTCGCTTTTGACGAAGTAGACGAGTGTCGAGTGGTACAGGGTGCGCCCAGCCAAGAGCGGGCGGGGGCAATGGAGCAGACAGCGGGGGGCCACGAACGTGGGTGCGCGCGTCTCGAACGAACCAGTCTCGCCCCAAGTACCGCCTCGGTCCCAGTGGCTCTTTGGTGTCAGGTGTAACAGCGACCGTAGTGCATCCGTGTAGCCTTTGCGCTCAACAACCGCCGCCGCCGACGACGAGGTGCGAGCGCTTGATCCGAGACACAAGGCTGTGCCCCGAGTCGCCAGCTCTCTCCGCTCCCTTCCTCCTGCCAGCCAGCTGTACAGTAGCACCCCGCCGTTGACTAGTCGCGACCCTCCCTCGGCCCGCCNCCCCTCCCCACCTCGTCGCCCTCAAGGTCCTCCGCGCGACCCGCCCCGCCCTCGTCCCCGCCGACCCTCTCCTCTTCGCCGCACACCCACGACGAGCCGCCCCCGCGGGCGCACGACCCTCAGGAGGAGGAGACGCGGGCTCGAGCGCCGGCGGCGGCGTCTTGTCGCTCCCGGCGGCGTTTGGGTCCATCTACCTCGGGTGCGCAGCCCTCGCCTGGCTCTCCCACGCTTCCGAGGCACGACAAGGTCCCACGCTGACGCGCCAGGGCCCGACTCCCCCGCAGCGAAACCTTCAACGCTGTCCTCTCCCTCTCCAACGACCGCCTCCACCTCCCCCCCACCTCCTCTCCCTCCTCAACCGCCCTCTCCCCTCTCCTCAGAGTCGAAATGCACACCAACCTCTCCCCCCCACCCGGCGGCACTCCCTCGCGGCACCCGCTCGCCTCGGTGCAGCCGCCCGCCGGCGCCCTTCCCCCAGGGACGAGCGTCGAGTGCGCCGTGGCGCACGAGTTGAAAGAGCTCGGGGCGCATGCCCTCGTCTGCACGGTCTCTTATGGCGTGGAGGTCCCTGCTGTCGAGGCGGGGGACGGAGGGCCCGACGGCGCAGAGACGAGGGTCGTCACTCGCAGCTTCCGCAAGGTGCGTCCGTCCTCTTCGCTCTCCCCCTGCCCCTCTCGCCACTCTCCCGCACACTGACGCCCCGCCCCGATCCGACCAGGTCTACAAATTGCAAGTCCTGAACCCGCTCTCCGTGCGCACAAAGGCGCACTCGCCCTCGCCCTGGCCCTCCCCCACCGCGTTCCTCTCCCCACGCACCGCCGAGCGCACAAAGGTCCTGCTCGAGGTGCAGGTCACGAACCACTGCGCGAGGGGGATGGTGTTTGAGCGGATGAGGTTCGACGTGCTCGAGGGGGCGGGGATGGAGCTCGTTGGCGAGAGGGAGGCTGAGGGGGACGCCGCCGCCGGGGAGGCGCAGCTCGCGCCGGGCGGGGTGCGCCAGTTCCTCTTTGTCCTCCAGGCCGTGCCGCCTGTGGGCGAGGGGAGAGGCACGCACGAGGCCGAGCCGGGCGCGTCGCAGGCGCTCGGGAGGCTCGACATCGTGTGGCGCACGGGCAGCGGCGAGGTCGGGAGGTTGCTGTCGAGCACGCTCGGGAGGAGGGTCCCCGTCCATGCGCTTGCGCCTGCGCCTGCGCCTGCGCCTGCGTTGGGAGCGCCGCTCGTCCCCTCCGCGGAGGGCCTCGCCTTTGACCTCCTCGTCGACTCGGTCGTGCCCTCCTCCTCCCCCTCCTCCTCCTCCTCCTCCTCCTCCTCCTCCTCCTCCTCCTCCGCAATCACCCCCGACGACCCCTTCACCCTCCACCTCCGCCTGCGCGTGCGCTCCACGTCCACGTCCACGGCGCCCCGGCCTCGGCGCCGCCGCGTCCGCCTCGCAGCGCAGCACGTCGAGTGGCACCCCTCTGCGCTGTCCCGCCCGGGGCCCGGCCCCGCACCCGCACCCGCAACGGCGCCGCCGCCGCCGCCGCCGGGGGGGCACAGACAGGGACACGCGCCGCAGCCGAGCCTGGCGCTGCCACCCCTCCCCGGCGGATTCTCCTCCGCCTCCCACTCCCCCTCCCTCGCGCCCGCGTCCGCCCCCGCCGCGCAGGGCCGCCCCTCGTTCGCCAGCTCGGCGCCCTCCTCCGCGCGGCCGTCGCTCGACGCCGCCGCGGCAGGGACGCCGCCCCGCCACGCGACGCCGACGCCAACGCCGCACGTGCAGGCGCAGGCGCAGGCGCCAAACCTGCGCGGCGTGCGCCTCCCCGCCCCGACTCCGACTCCCGCGCACCCTGGACATGCGACGGGCGCGGGCCCCTCAGAGGGGGTGGTGCGCCTCGGGGCGGGGGTGGTCGACCTCGGGTGGGTCGAGTTGGGGGCTTGCGCCCCCTCCGCTGACGTTGACGCCGACGCTGATGGCGCGCTGGAGGGAGGGCAGGCGCACGAGCTCACGTGGCGGTGGCGCTTTGTGGCGCTCGGCGGCGGCGGCGGCGGCGGCGGCCTGTGCAGGGTGGGCGGGGTGCGGGTGCTGCTGCTTGAGAGTGAGAGTGAGGGTGACGGTGGGGATCGGGAGGAGGGGGAGGGGGCGTCACGGGGGGAGGAGGGAGGGGAGGGGAGGGACAGGGTCGCGAGGACGGTGCTCGAGTTGGAGACGGTTGCGGAGGTGTGGGTCGACGGTGGGTAGGTGTTCGACGAGAGGTGCGAGGAGGAGCGCGCGGTCAACTCGCGCTTGTTTGCGCTGCGTGTCCGTGTATCTCTCTGAGAGGCTGTGTGAGTTGTCTTGCGACCCCCTGCCTACCACCAGAGCCGAGAGGTCGCCGTCGACTTCATCTCCTCGAACCGAGACCCACCCGCGCTCGTCGCTCGCGCGCCCTCGAAGCGGCTGCCTCCCCGAACCCCCGCTCCACCCATGGCTCCCCGTCCAAGTGCCTCGATCAGCCGCGCATGGCTCAGTCCCGCCTGCTCCTGCAAGCCTAGTGCCCGCCTCCCACCCAGTGCGTCCCTGGTGCTGCCGCCCCGCCCGGCCTTTTTTCCCCGGGGGTGGGCGGCGTCGCGCGCCCACTGTAGCAGCCGAGCGTCTAGGCTGACCGGGGTCACTGTGCGCGGTGTGTGCAGCAGCACGTCTCCAGTCGACTAGCTCGGCACCCGCCCCCTCGCCCTCGCCCTCGCCCTCGCCCTACCGCATCGTCGCCGCCGCGCTCCTGTCCCGTCCCCCGCTCGTCCTCCCCGCCCTGTCGCCCCTCGAGCGCTCCTACTACGCCTACCAGCGCGCGATCCACCGCGCCCTCTCCAAGCCCACCTCGGCCGCCACGTCCTGGTTCTTCAAGAAGGGGTCCGCCGCCGACAAGGCCTTCACGGCGTTTGACGCGCGCGCGCAGAGGGAGGACAATGGCGCGAGCGATGAGGGGCGCGCGTTCGAGATGGCGGGGGAGGAGGTCGAGGGGGCGCCGGAGGTCATGACGAGGGAGACCGAGGCCGACAGGAGGGGAGACACGAGGAGCTTGGAGCGCAAGGCCGACAGGACGCTGTACCTCTTGCTCAAGAAGAAGCGGGATCAGCACGCGTGGCAGTTCCGTGCGTCCTTTTCCTCCTCCTCTCTGTGAGGAGGGAGCCGCCCCAGCTGACCAGCCCCGCGACCCCGTGCGCGCCGAAACACAGCCCAAGGCGGCGTCGAAGCCGACGAGTCGCTCGTCGCCGCCGCGCAGCGCGAACTCCTCGAGGAGACGGGGCCCGACGTCGACGCGTGGCCCGTCGGGAGGGTCCCCGCCGCCGCCGTCGAGTACTCGTTCCCCGCCGAACACAGGAAGAAGTTCCCCTCGCACGAGGGCGCACGGGTGCGTCCTCTCCTCTCACTTCTTCCTTCCCCCGCCCTCTCTCTCTCTCGTTCACCCACGAAAGCAGCGCTGACGTCCGGGGCTTCCGTCAACCGCAGGTCTTCTTCATGCCGATGCGCATGATCCGCGGCCAGGCGGTCCCCAACGCCAAGGAGGGCATCGTCGACTTTGCGTGGCTCACCAAGGAGGAGGTCAAGGACAAGGTCGCGAGCGAGTACTGGGACGCGGTCGCACCGGCCTTGTCGGACAAGTAGCAGCGTAGGCGGGTTGAGTTCCAATCGCAGGGGAAGAGGTCCGCGTGAGGGGCTGGCTGCGCTGCGTGGCGAGAGAGGGGCAAGGAGCGGCGGACGAGAGCGCTCGTGGGGCTGGCTGGCGGCTGTCTCTCTGCTGATGGAGCCGCTCGGATCACACGACGAGGCTCTGCGATCCGCGACCCGCTTTGCTCCCGCTCCCCCCGCTGTCCGCTACATCGACTCGCCCTTCCTCCCGAGCTCGACCTCGCCTCCCTCGTTCTCCCTCGCCCGCTCAAACCTCACCGCATACGGCACCGCCCCACCCACCTGCACTCCCAGCGGCGGCAACTCCCCGAGCGTCCGCTGGTCCCTCTCCTTCTCCTCGACCTCGTCGTGCACCTCGACCTGCTGCGTGACGTGCACCAGCACAGGCGTGACCGAGCTCTGCTGGTCGGCCTGGCCAGTCCGGCTTGCGCCCCCGCGCTTGAAGGACAGGCGCGAGTGCGGGCCTGTGTGGGTGTGCGACGACGAGCCGTCGCCGGGGAGGAGGGTCCGGCGGGCGTTGACTGCGCGAGAGGGCGCGTCAGCGTCGCGGTGAGAGGCGTGCCTTGAGTGAAGAGAGAGCAGGGCGCACGGGTCGCGACGACGCTCAGGACGTAGACCTTGCTCAGGGCGAAACCTGCGGACCCAACCGGCCCGAGTGCGCAACGAAGTGAGCACCCAGTCTCGCTCCGTCTCGTGAACTAGGGGCGTCTAGACTCACCCGTGACGGCGTACCACAGCTGCCCGCCATTCGTGACGGTGATGACCTGTTGCCCGTCAAGCAGAGTGAGCTCTCGATTCTCCCGAGTCGCGCGTGCGCATGCGCGGGCTGGGAAAGGTCGAATGGCATACGAGCGTGGTGAACTGGACAACAAGCGAGAGACCGTTCGTCTGCACTGTCTTGAGGACGATGCGTCCCAGCGGATTGCTGGTCGGGGACGGACGAGGGTACGGGTCAGGTCTGCAGGCGAGACGGCACGGACCCCCGGGCGGGAGCGAGCGACGCACGAGCGCGAGAGCTTTGCGTTCGTCGCGGTGCCCGAGACGCGCTGTGGGCGGACAATGAGGTAGTAGGCGATCGCGCCGCTGTTCGTGAGGAATGCCACGGCGCGGAGGAGGGAAGGGACGTGACGAGGAGGAAGGAGCGGCAAGAGCGGCGCGGAGTCAGTCCGTGCGCCCCGAGGCTGGATGCTGTGCAAGCTAGCGCACGTGATGATGAGGTCGCAGAATGCTCCCGACGCCATCCAGGTGTAAAGAAGCCACTGCAAGCTCTCGAGTGTCAGTCTCTCGAAAGCGGTAAACGCCGCGCTCGACGCAACGAAGGGCGTACCTTTGCGTTTCCCCACTCGACGACCGTACCCTGGCTGACTCGGTACGCGAGTGTAAAGCTCAACGCGGCGGCGGTGAGCTCGAGGAGGAGGAGCCCACTGGGGAGCACCCAGTTCTCGCGGTCGCTGATGATCCACAGGCGCCAGCTGCGAGACGAGGAGGCGAGGTCAGCTACTCGCGGTCATCGACGTTTGCCGAGGGAGAGTCCCGCACGTGAAGAAGGCTTGCGCGAAGAGCACGTTGATGCCCGTCAGGACGGCAAAGATGGGCAGTGTGTCGGGGAAGGCGGCCAGGACCACTGGGTCCGTCTGGGCCGTCACGCAGTAGAGGAACGCCCACACGCATTGGTTCACCGTGTCCGCCAGGGTAGTGAGCACGAGGACCGCGATAACGAGGCGGAAGGTAAGGCGGTCTGTCCGACCGAAGCGGCTAAAGTACGAGATGGCTGAGAAGCAAGACCAGGAGGTCAGTCGAAGACGGACAGGGCCCCTGGCGAGGAGGCAGCGCACCCATGATCAAGAGGACGCCGTAGAGCGTGCATGCTAGGAAGGTTGCGACGAGCTGCGTGCCGTGTTTGAGGTCAGCGGAACGGCGAGCGACACTCGGAAAGACGGGGACGACGCACGACGGGCGTCACGACGTTGGCGATCGCGAACTGAAATCGCGCAAGCTGAGCAGCAGCGGCAGCTTGATCTTCAGGCGACATCGGCCCAGCGCTCATCTTCGCTGAGATGAGCGAGAGACGAGAGAAGTGGAGCGGAAAGAAACGAAGACAAAGCAAGGGGCGGGCCGAAAGCGTTTGTCCCCAGCGTGGCCTCGATGAGCGGATGAGCGACGGAAGCACATCGACAGGAGACACCGCGCGGCAAGTTTTGTGCGACGGTACTGCCGAAACGGCTCCTGTCTGCGTGCCATCCAGTCAAGGGGGTGCGAGCGTGAGGTCCGGACGCGGACTCGCCGGCGGTTCCGCAGCGGCTGAATGACAGAGGACAATGAAGTGTGTGAATCGCCGTGAATGAAGTGCTTGGGAAGCTGCGTAGGGCGGTGCGGGCGTCGATGGTGAGCAAGTGGAGAGGAGGAGAGAAGGAAGATCGAGCGGAAAGACGGGCTGGCGTCGAAGAAGCGGGGACGAGTCTCAGCGCATCCGACTGCAAGGATCGAAGCCAGGTGAGGAGTGCAAGCGCCGCGTTACCCTGGCGCGTTGAGGAGAGGCGCCGGCGAGAGGAATCGAGCATGCCAGGCTGGCGCCGACACGCCGTCTCGACCATCGGCCCAGAGCTTGTGAGCCCCGAACGCAGCAAGCGAGAGTGCAAGGCGAGCCAGTAGTCCGCAAGAAGCAACAGCAGGGATACAGACAACCCTCTACGTCCCCTCGCCAGCGCGACCTTCGCAAAACCCCGGACGCGGACCCAGGGCGGCCCCCTCTAGAACGGCTGTTCCTCCTTCCTCCCCATCTCGAGCTCATCGCTCTTCTCATGCCCGTGCACGCGCTCGAACCTCACCGAGTACGGTGTCGCCGGCCCGCTGCTCAGCACAAAGTCGCTCGCCGACGCGCTCTCGTCGCCGTCGTCGACCTTGACCTCCTCCGAGATGTGGACGTGCACGGGGACAGAGCTCTGCCCGAGGTGGTTGAACGTCGAGCGGCCTTTGAGGGACGTGTGCCCGCGCGTCGTGCCGTCGCGGGAGGAAAAGTCGGCCGACTCGCCCGAGGCAGAGTCGTGCCGCGCGTTCAGGGTGGCGATGAGCGAGATGATGTACTACGGGGGCACGTAAGTCGTCAGTCTCTGCATGCGCAGGGGCGAGGGAAGCCGGTCACTGACCAGTTTGCTCATCTGGAAGCCTGCGCGCTCGGAGAAGGTTACGTCGAGGTCAGTTCGCTCGTGCGGCGGGGGTCGATACTTGAAGATAAGACGAGCTGACCGGTCATCGAGTACCACAGCGCCTGACCCTTGACGATCATGACGACCTGCAAGTCAGGCAGCGTCAGCTTCCCGGCGATCGTCGGGGGAACGAGGAAGACGCGCGGCTTACGAGGGTGACTGCGTGAATGAGGAGCGACAGGCTGTTCGTCTGGAAGGTCTTGATGACGATGCGGCCTAGCGGGTTCCTGCGGTGGGAAGCGAGTGTCAGGGGAGGCGTCGGGGTAAACTGCGACCGGTGGGGACGCACTCGCGCGAGAGCTTGGCCCGCGTAGCAGCGCCGGCAAGCTTTTGTGGCCTCACGATCAGGTAGTACGTGATGGCGGCGCTGCGAGGGGCAACGTTCGAGGCAGGGCGACCGGAAGAAGATGTGGGTACGAGGGCGAGTGCGGTCGGTTAGCGAGGGCGGCCCGAGTGCGCGGATCGAGCGAGAGGAAGGCGCACGTGATGATGACGTCGACGACGAATCCGGACGCCAGCCACGTGTAGATGAGCCACTGCGTGGGAGTCACGATCGAGGTGAGTAGGCGTGTTTGTCGGCGCGAGAAAGAGGGAGATCTTGGCGAGGAGGGTAGCCCTCACGCACCTTTGCATCTCCGAATTCCGTCATGTAGGTGTGAGCGTTGACCCAGGCGGCCAACGTGAAGGCCATCGCGCACGCCAGGAGGACGAGGACCGTCATGATCGAGGGGACAATCCAGTTCTTGCGTCCGCTGACGACCCATACGCGCCAGCTGTGCTCTCAGAATGGGTCAGCGAGCGAAGCACGCACGACGCCTGGTGGGGGGACGCACGTGAAGAACCCTTGCGTGAGCAGCACGTTCGGCCCCGTGATGCAGGCGTAGACGATGAGGTTGGGCGGAAAGAGGGCGAGGACGTTCGGGTCCGTGAACGCCTTGACAGTGTACAGCCACGCCCATGCGCAGTCGTTGATGGTGTCGCCGAGTGCACTCAACGTGAGAAAGCCGACGAGCACCTTGAAGGCGAGGCGGTCTGTCGAGCCGAACCGCAAGAAATAGGTCGCGGCTGTCGCACGAGCGGGTCGGGTCAACTTTGGCTCCAGGTCGTCAGGGCAGAGTGTGGACTGAGGCACGCACCCATGTAGAGCAGAACGCCGTACAGCAGACACGCGATGAAGCTCGCAACGACGACCGGGGTTGTGATCTCGCGCACTGCCCATTGAAAGAGCGCGGCCTGGGCCGCTGCCTCGGCGGCTGCTTGAGGGTCCATCGCTGGGTCGGCCATTGCTGTGGACATGGTGAACGCACGAGAGGGCGGCGAGGAGTGGGTGAGCGAAAGAGGGAGGAGGAGAAGAAGAGGGAGAGCCCGGCCCGGCAACCATGGGCGTCTGAACCCCTCGGACAGTTCTCCGAGATGATTGACACGCGAAGCGGGTGTCGAGATGATTGTCTGGAGGTGCTCGAGCCTCTGAACCGAGAGGTGCGAGCGAACCAGCGAAGGCGCGGGCGGTACTCCGCCACCCCTTTGTCAATGCGGCGATGGCGACGTGCAGCAGTTGTCTCTGCTCGGTCGTCGAAGCTCGAGCGCAAGCGGAACGAGCGACATGCAGGAACGGTTCACCCTTCTCCTCCTCGTCGGTTGTTGAGGAGGCGCGGGCGGTGGCTGAAAGGGAGGGGACCGAGGCTCAGCTCAGCACTGGCGGAGCCGGCCCGCTCCGTGTGTCGAGTGTACAGTCACCAAGACTAGGCAATGCGCGGTTTGGCCCGATTCGCCAAGGGAACAGAGAGCGACTCGTCGAGAAGAGCGAGCCAAACTCAGGAGGGCGAAAGGCAGCGCGCTGCTGGAGCGGCGGCGTGTACGGCCAGTCCTCTGCTCAGCTACACGAGTAGAGTGCACACGGGACCAGCAAGGAATCTGCTGAGCGGGACAGAGAGTGAGAGACCCGGTCGACGGACAGCGCCCTCATCGCTTTCGCCCATTGCCTCGCCGCGACTTGGCTCAGAGACTTATCCAGCCCGACAGTACACTCTTAGCGACTGCTCTCTAGCGCCTCGCAGAGTCGCAGGTCCCCAGCGAGCTTTCTCATCACCCGGGTGGGGCACATCTCCCCGCTCGCCGTTATCGGGTACGCGCACCTCGCACACTTCCACGGCGACCGGCGTTGCACGCTGACAGACATCTGTACAGTCTCAGTGTTCTGCCATGGACGCCAAGAAGACGCTGCGCGAGCTGCAGCGCCTCTTCTCCTCGACCTCGTCAACCTCGGCTCCCAACCCGTTCCCAGCCTTCACCCTTCCGCCCGACGTCGTCAGCCTCCTCGACGAACACATCCGCACCTTTGCGGCCTCGTTCCCGCTCAGCTCGGCGGGCGCAGCGTCGGGACAGTCCGAGGGCGAGCGTGAGCGTGCACGCTGGCGCGAGGGTCTGCTCGAGATCTGGACGTCGGCCGAGCCGCTCCCGGGCACAGAGCGGGACTTGCACAACATCGGCAAGGTGTCGGCCTTCCTGGCGCTCCTCGACAAGCTCAGCGCCGACGTCGGTGACGACGACGACGCGGCGCTCATCAGCCGTTTGGACATCGGGTCCGTGTGGTGGAACGCCGTGCTGCGTCGCACGATGCTCGGGACTGCGAAAGAGGAAGACTCAGCGGCGTCCACACCCCGCACGCCACAGCCGCGCGGGCGCAAGCTGGACCGCAAGGGCAAGGAGCCCGCCCCGACGCCCAGCACGTCCGTCCTGCCGCTGTACGTCTCGCGGCAGGCTCTCGCGGCGGCGACTCGCATGATCGTGTGGGGCATGGCGCCGAGTCGCAGCCAGGCGGACCAGGCCGACGACTGGGTCTCGCCGTTCGCGGTCCTGATCCTCAACGAGTACGAGGACCGCGCGCTTGCGCGCCTGAAGGGCCTCGACGAGGGGTACGGCATTCGCAACCTCGAAGAGTGCCTGATCATGTGGGGCGAGAAGTCGCCCAAGGTGCGTCCCCTCGCCTCGCCTCGCCTTGCCCCGTGCTCCACGCTTGGCTGACCTACCCTTGTCTGCGCGCGAGCAGGCCTTTTTCTCCCGAACCGCGACCCTCCTCGACCCGAGCCTCCCCGCACTACTCCCCACAGCGTCACTCCTCCTCTCCTTCCTCACGCGCCACTCGGCAAAGGCGTACCACGCCCTGTCTTCTCCCCTCGTCGCCAACCTCGTCACGGCCGCCCTGACCATCTCGTCCGCCGCGGCCGTCTCGCTCGCCCTCAAGTGCCTCGACATCTTTGTCGCGACGCTCCCTGTCATCATCGGCGAGCACTTGTTCGGCATCATGGCGGTCTACGCGCGAACCGTGTCGTGGGAGACTGCGCAGGACCTCGACGACGACGGCGAAGGCCAGAGTGCCAACCCGGCGGAAGGTGCGGTCTCCGTCTCACACTGTGGTGGCTGTCCATAGACGCTGATCGACTCGAGGCTCCGCAGACTTCTCGCCCTTCCTCGACGTCGACGAGGACAAGGTGCCCAACGCCACGGGCCTCTTCACCGTTCTCTACGGCATCTACCCGTGCAACTTTACGGCGTTTCTTCGCGACGCTGGAGCGTACCTGCGCGAGAAGAAGTGGCCGGGCGCGCTCGGCGACGGCGTCATCGACGTGAGCTCGTCGCTCGTGCGGAGCCGCAGCGAGGTTCGTCCCTCGTCCCTCGTCGCCTTCACTGTGTCGACCGAGACTGAAGTCTCCCCTCTGCAGCCGATCATACGCATTCACACGCTCCATCCGGACCTCTTCGGGGGTGACCCGGACAAAGAGCTCACCGACACGAAGCGCTGGGCCCGCCTCGAGGCAGCCGACGTGCGCGCTCAATGCGACCGCAACGTCGCACATGCAGGCGGCGAGCCTTCGTACGAGTGGCGTGACTCGGCGACGGCAGCGGCAGGAGAGCCCGAGGCGGACGAGCCTCAGCCGTTGAGCGCTCGCTCTGCCGGGTTCGAGCCCGTCGAGGAGGGCGTCCCGCTCGACTCGACCTCGCCGACACCCAAAGCCAGGTCTCTCGGTCCGTCCCGCTCGGCCTCTCGTGCCGTCTCGCGCGTCCGCTCCGCCACCCCGTCGTCAACAACCGGCATCGCCTCTCCCGTCCGCGTCTCGACCCCGCTCATGCCCGCCACAACCCACTTTACCAACTTCCAAGCGCTGCAATCGAGCGCCAACTCGCCCACGAGCGGCATGTCGCCCGCGCGGCGGTCCGGCTCGCGCTTCCGCGTCGCGTCCAACTCGGACAGCGTCCCCGAGTGGCCGGGCACGCTCGAGCTCTCGGGAATGCACCCACCCGGCGGTGCTGGGCCCGCTCCGTCGTCAATGTCGCGCCGCTCTTCGGGCGTCGCTTCGCACGGGACGGGCATCGGGCTCTTGTCGCCGGAGCTCGTCCCCGTCGGAAGCACGCGCGGCGTGTCGCCCTCGCCGACGATGGCGCACATTGTCAAGCTCGAGCGCGACGTCCTGCTGCTCAAAGGCGAGGTCGACTTCCAGAACTACCTCAAGCAGCTCCACCTGCAGCACATGGGGACGCTCCATCGCGAAAAGGTGCTCGAGTCCGGCGCCGAGGCCGAGAGGCAGAGCTCGGTGCGTCGTCTCGCTTCTCCGCCGCTTCTCGGTTGGCCCCCACTGACCTTACACCACGCAGTTCCGCACGATCCGCACCCTGCGTGCGCAGCTGCGCGCGACCCAGAACGCACTCGATCAGCTCCGGTCCGAGCAAGCGGCGACCAAGGCCAACTGGACGGCGCACATCGCCGACCTGCGCGACAAGCTGTCGGCGCTGCGCGAACAGCGCATGCGGTGGGACCACGACGAGAAGATGCTCAAGGCCGAGGTGGCGGACTGGAAGGACCGGTGCGAGAAGAAGGGCAAGGAGCTCAACGAGGAGGGCTCGGCGTGCGTCCCCTCTTGGTGCGCCTTGTCAAGGCGACGGTGGCTGACTCTGGAGCCACTTTGATGCAGGTTCTTTGACCTGAGGAACCAGGTCTCGGTCGACGAGAAGAAACTGGTGCGCATCGCCGAGTACGAGCACCGCATCGAGGCGTTGACCAAGACGCTTGCCATCTGGTGCGATCCTCTCTTTCTTTCTCTTGCTCTGACATGCACGACTCATGCCTGCCCCGCACGCCCCGCAGCGACGCCGACCTGGTCAAGTTTGTCGAGCAGCGCAAGGAGATGAACCTGCTCGTCGGCGAGTGGAAGAAGAGCGAACTCCTGCGCGAGACGGTCGAGCAGGAGAGCAAACAGCTTAAGAAGGCCCTGCGGTCCGTCTCTTCTTCCCCTCGCGCGCTTGTCCTCCTCTCGGGGCTGACTCGCCCCCGCGCGCGCAGCTCGATGGAGAACGACCTCGCGGAGGCGCGGCGTGCTGCTGTCGCATCGGGCGCAGCAGGGATCGCTGGGCCGTCAGGGACGCGGAACGAGCTCGTCCAGCTGCGGCACGAGATGGAACGGCTGCGAGTCCGCAACCTCGAGCTCGAGGAGCGGCTCGCCGACGTGCTCGATGACGAGGACGCGGATGTCCTCGCTGCGGAGGACGACGCCGAAGACGCGGGCGGCGAGGCTCCTGTTGCGAGCAGCCACGAGCGGTAGCAGGGCGAGCCTGCAACGGTCTTTGTCTTTCCTCCACTCGCGAAGAGCTTTTGTGGTGGTTGCAAAACAACGGCTCGGCCGTTTCATCAGCAAGCGATGGCACGGAAGCCAGTCCGCGATATCAAGCTCGTCGTCGTCGTCGTCGTCGTCTCCGCTCAGACCATCTCGTCCCCGACAGGCTGCCCCTGGTCGGTATCCGGCTCCTCCCCTTCCACCACCTCCTTCTCCGCCTCCTGTCGCCCTGCACCACTCTTCTCGCCCATGTCAGCTTCCGACGTGCTCGCGCTCGGGGCGTCACTGCTCTGCACGCCCTCGTCGTCGGCGTCCTCCGCGTCCGCGTCCGGGTCCACGACCCGCTCCTCACTCTCCTGGAAGGTGTCGGTCGCGTACGCGATCGACCTCTTCTTGCCCTGGAAAGGGTCGACGGCGAGCGTGTGCGACGTTGACCGGTGCACAAGGGGCGGCATGACGGGGGCGGCGCTCGAGGTCCTGTGGTGCGCGCACGAGATGGTGTAGGTCGACATGGACGGCGCGCGAGGTTGCTCGCGGGCGAGGACTGCGGGCAGCACAGAGAAACTCGTCAATGTTTGCGCCCCGGGTAGCAATTAGAGGGACGTACGCGCGGCGATGACGGAGCCGGAGTCTGTGCCGGCTCGAATGCACGCGGTCAGCTCCGCGTCTCACGGCTCGACGGAAAGTGAACGCACAGAGCATGCTCTCGAGCATCGCAGGCACCGCGTAGATGAACTTGCCGGGCTGGGCAAAGAGCAGGATGATGATGAGGATCTGGTGAGGCAGGAAGCGCATTGCGAGTCAGCCTTCGTTGGGTTGGGAGGGGGCGGCACATGCGTGCGAGAGCTCACCTGGACAAGAAGGCCGACCGCATTCGTCTTGGCGGCCAAGCCTGCGAGCTTCCGCAGGCGCCTGTTCAGCAGCGGAAGGAGCGTGAGTCCGGAGCGCGAAAGGACGGAGAGCAGGCAGGGCAGCGCACGAGTCCCTCGGCAAGATCCCGCCGTGCTCCTTCCTCGGCTTCCAGACGAGGTACCAGAACGTGTCGACCCTGATGAAGCGCCCATCGTCAGACGCTCCCTCGCCAAGACGGATAGACGAGCAGCGCACGTGATGACGAGGTCTGAGGAAGAGGTCCGAGGGTGAGTCCGGACGGTTGCGCCGAGCAAAATGGAGACGTGCACTCACCGACGAGCAGCAAGAGTACGATCCAGACGAACGTGACGATGCTGCGCGAGAGAGCAGGCGGTAAGCCGGCAAGGCAGAGCCAACGGGGAAAGGAGAGCGACGCACGCGACCGTCATGAACTCGTTCAAGACCTTGTTGGGCGAGATCTGCGTCGTCAAGAAGATGATGCAGCCTACAGAAAAGGTGGTGAGCTCCCGCACGTGCTGAAAGGAGGAGGGGGGCAGCCGCGCACCTAAAGCTGCGAGCGCTCCGATGGCGATCAGGGCGGGCGCGTACCAGCGCTTGCGGCCACCCATGACCCAGCACCTCCAGCCGTACCACAGCTGGACAGCGCAGATTGTGATACCCCTGCAGAGGCGAGAGAAGCGTGAGGCAGAGCAGCAGGGAAGGCCGCGCGAGGAAGGGAACGGACACGCTGCTCGGCGGGTCAGGTCAGCACATTGCGCATCCTCGGGAATATGTGCAGCGATCGCACTCACATGACCAGGAAGAAGATGAACGAGGGCACCAAGGGGATCAGGGCGTCGGGAGAGCTCATGTCCTTGCCTGCGGACACGCGCGAGAGGGAGGCGGTCAGTGCGAGGGGTCGTCCACCCACCGGACGACGAACTGGCGACTCACCGCTGATCCAGGTCCATGCAGAGCACGTTGCGGCGACGGCTATGGACGACAGGGTGAGGAAGGCCACAAAGACCTTGAGCAAGGGGCGGTCTCGCGGGAAGTGCTTGAAGTATTGGAACGCTGCGAGGGCGACGAGGGCCGGTCAGCTCTGCATGTCTCTCTCTCTCCTGCGAGTGGAAATGGACCCACAGATGCACAGGATGATGCCGCACAAGCAACAGCACATGAAGGTGCCGACGAGCTGATCCCATGCACGCGCGAGAGTGAGGATGAGCGAGCGGGCGGGTCAGTGAACGCGGTCGCTCAAGAGGCTGGATTGAATCCCTGGCGACGCACGACAGGTCGCAGCACTTGCTTGAGGGTGTTACCCGACAGCTCAATCTCGGGCATGGCCAGCAGATTCCACAAAGTGAGAAGCAGCGAGTGGAGGGAGGAGCAGGAGGAGGGAGCAGGAGGAGCGGCGAGAGCGGGCTGCCTGGGAGCGAGCGGAGACTTTGAGCCCGCCTCGAGACGGTGGCCCCGTCATGACCAGTCGAGGGTCACTCGCGCATCGGAAGGTCGCCCTCCCGCAGAGTAGCGAGACTTTCTCTAGCCGCAGATGCGCGAGGGGGGTGTCGGGACGAGCGGGATGGCGTATTTTTCCGGAAGCGGCGAGCGAGCGGGGGGGAGGCCCGTTCCCGCGCGAAGGTGCACGGACGCCCGTGGAGGTTGATTTGGTCGGGCCATGCATGGTCACGAGATCCATCGGCACGCGTGCGAGCACACACACGGAGGCAGCGGCACCGGAGAGAGGAGTCCATCAGGTCGACGGGAGTGAGGAGGGGAAGGAGGCGTCCACACGTGCCGTGGGACAGGTTGAGCGAGCTGGCTCGTTCGCTGGACACCTGCAGGCGACCTTGCGGCTCACAAGCATCCCGCTCGACCGCCGCAGGTGAGGGACTGACTCGACGAGCGGGTCGCTCAGACTCGCGCTGGTGCCGTAGCCCTCGCGCGCTCCTCCAACCACCACTGCGCCTGTCGAGCAGCCGTACATGCGCCCAGCTGTGCCCTGCCGGCACGCTGCCAAGTCGCCCCGGGCTCGCTCTGTGCTCCTGACTTCGCCTCTTCCTCCCGCTCGTCCTCCCGCCGCCGCCGGCTCTCCAGACAGTGCGAGAGGCTGGGATCCCGCACGCGGAGATGTCAAACGTGCGCTCCCCGGGTATCGGCGACTCTGGTCGAGTCTCCATCAGCGGGCTCACGCGCCGCGCCTGTCCGCAGTCCGGATGCTCTCGTCGCCCCTAAGGCGATGTCTCCTCACCAACAAGGTCCTCCCGTGCGGTGCGCTCCTTCTCTTCATTCGAACAGGAGAAGCCCACACTGACCCTGCGCTCGCTACGCAGACATGATGGTCCGGTTCGAGCTCACACGCCCGCCGTCGCCCGGCGCCCGCCTCGTGCTTCAGCCCTCGCGCATCCTCCATCCGCGCTTCGAGGATCGCCCCTCGCGACAAGGTTCGACGGGCAAAGCCATGTGGGTCACCTGCTGGGCCGACGCCGTCACGGCGCTCGCGCAAAAAGGTGCGCTCCCTCGCTTTGCGATCTGTCCTCGAGCCCGCCCTGACGTCCCATTGCCGCTGCACCGCAGGATCCTATAAACGCTTGCATTCCTCAGCCGTCATGCCTCCTCCGTCAGCAGTTGCGGCGCACGTTCACTCGCTCTTGGCGCGGCGCGTCACGCACGAGGCGGACCTCCTCGCTGAGCGGGTCAAGGCTTGGCCCGCCGCATGGGTTGCGGGCGCCCTCAAAGCGCCTGTGCGGCGAGTGAAGGAGTTCGAGATAGACAAGGCGCTGCGCCAGATGGAGGAGGCGGGAAGGCGGGTCCTCGGGGTGCTGGACCTCTCGCCTCATGTTCCTGCCGCGATCTCCGACGGAGCGGACGGGCCTCATCCGCCTCCCGCGCGCTTCGCATCGACCATCGCCCTCCCACCCTCCCATCCCGTCGCACGGCACTACCGCCTCTCGACCTTTCTCTCCGGCGTCGTCCTCCCACCCTCCGCGTCCACCTCGCCCACGGGCGAGCCCCAGCCCCCCGCAGCGCACCTCCTCGCTGCGACACGCGCGCCGCTCGACGCACTCCTCGCGCTCCTCGAGCGGCGCTTGTCCCGTCTCGACGCCGGTGCAGGTGCGCCGTCCAGCAGCGAGGGCGACCTCTACGTCCTCTCTGCGCCGTCGCCGTCGCCGGCCTCCTCGGCCGAAGCCGCCGCGGCGCAGCGCCAGGCGGAAGACCTCGTCCCGCTGCTTGTGGCGCTCGAGCGGTGCAGGCTTTGGAGCGGGGAGGGGTGGCAAGCGGAGGATGACTGAGCGTCGTGAGCTCGAGAAGGTGCCGTGCGTAGAGGGCCTGATGTTGTTGTTTATCTCTCTTCGAAGAAACGCATTGTGCAGACTCGACGCGGCGTTACCTGCGCAGGGTCTTCCGCTCGCGCGCTTGCGTTCTTCTCGAGCTCACAGCTCGCAAGCTTGCGGTGTGCCCGACTCGTCCGTCTCAGCCGTCGCTCCAGCCACACTGCATCGCAGACAGCACCTGCACTCTTGAGCGCACCCGATCTCTCTACCAGCCTCTGCTCCTGGTCGCCGGTTCGAACGGGCTCCCCACGGGCCGTCTCGATGACGCCGCGGACCGCCGGGCACGCCGGGCCGAGCGCGCGTGACCGAGCGAGGTCAAACGAGTCGCGCCCTGTCGCGCGTTCGTCAGTCTCTCAGGAAGCGGCGGGTTGCAACAGGAGGCGAGCGGACCTGGTGAGCGTGCGAGGCCTCTGCGGCGGCAGAGGCGAGGTCTGGTCGCTGCATGGCGTCGAAGAAGCGGAGCGCCTAGTGGGCACGAGACGGACGTCAGCTGACGGACGGTACGGTGCGCGAGACCGGGCGGGCACGCACCACTTCGTGCGTACTCGGCAGCTCGTGCCTCTCGCGCACGCACAGCGTCACAAAGACGACGGCCGCTGTGCACCCCATGACTGCCTGCGCCTGCTGCCGCTTGGTGAGGAGCATGAAGCGCCGAGCGGAGTCCTCGTTCCGGAGTGGCACGAGGAGGACATCGAGGTTGGCGACCGCGCCCGCAGGAGCACCGACGCGGGAGAACGAGTCGACGCCGGAGCGGGCGTTCGCAAGGCACTCTTCGTAGCGGCCTTGTGCGGCCCGAATCTCGGACTCGAGCGCCGAGAATAGCTCGTTGAACTGCGCACCCGCAGTGCTCGCGTCAGCATCGCAGCGACGGAGGCCAGGAAAGGGAGCAAGGCAACGCACGAGGCTGCTCGGGTCGGGCCACTGTTGCCTTTTCTCGTGCTGCGCGTCGACGTGAACCTTGCACGTCTCGAAGAGGAGCTCCTGAGCCCGCTCGATGAGGCCGACTTGCCGATCGGGCGACAGGTCCCGCCAGCGCACCTTGTTCTCGACCAGGTACCTCTGCCGCGCGCCGCGGAGCTGCTGCTGGTACCCGACGACGGCGTGCGCGACATGCTGCTTGTACTGGGCCTCGAGTTGATCAAGGTGCCACCTGGCGTTCTCGTACGCAACCGCTTGACGACTACTGACGCCTGGCGGGGGAGGACCAGCGCTCATGCGCGCGGCTGCGAGGCGCTGCAGGAGGTCTGGGTCGACGGGATGCGTGTACGGGTTGACAAAGTCGTCTATGAGCCCCGCAAAGACGTCGAAGCGCCACTTGACGTCCTCTGAACGTACCGTCGCTGCGCCCGAGTCCTGCGCGGCAAGAATGAGACCTCCGCGCCGCCCATGCAGGAGGTCGAGCAAGAGACACGTACAAAGGCAAAGTCGGAAGCTGCGAGCTTTGAGGAACTGTAGTGCACCTGCGAAGGCTCGCGTGAGCTCATGCAAGGGTTTCACCTCACGAGGCCGCGAAGCACGAACGCACCGCCTTCCACTGAAAGTCGGCGGGCTGTTTCTGGAGCAGGCAGTAGGCTGCCAGCACGCGCCTGACGAGGAACTGGCGCTCATTGACGGAGAGGCTGGCCCACGCCTGCTTGAAGTACAGCGGCGCGCTCTTGAGGTTCCTCCGGTTCGCGCCGTCGTTGGGCGCCTTCTCGCGCAGCCATGCGTAGACTGTCTCGAGCTCGAGGAAGAGCGGGTCGTCGGTATCGACGGCGTGAGTAGGCGCACGAGGCATCGCGCCGTTCAAGAGGAGGAGAGCGAGGAGAGGACCCCGACGTGCGCTCGCTCGAGTACCCTTGTCCGCCGTCCGCGGACGTTCCGGTGCGAGGAGGGCGCGTACGCGCGTACATATAGAGCCCTCGTGACGAGGGACTCCTGCTCGCGGAAGACAAACCTCCGCACCACCCACCTCGCGAGTCTCACAGGAACTAAGCCAAGCTCGCGCGGACGGCCGCGGGTCGGCGACCCCGTGTCGAGCCCTCATGCGATCAAGCGAGAGAGACTCGACGAGGGCGACTGGCCTACAAAGAGGGGCTCGGGCCCACCGGGGAGAGCCCAAGGCCCCGGAAGATGATGAGGATCAGGCGAGGGCGAGGCAGCGAGAGTGGAGCGTCCCTCGTTCGCGTGAGCTGCCGAAGAGCAACCAACCGGGAGCACTGAGCGGAAGAACCGAGCGCTCGAGCCGACGACGTGAGTGTGAGTGCTCTGGCTCAGGAGAGCCTCGCGACGGTTGAGTTGGGTCCGCTCCTTGCACTCACCTCGCTCCAAGTCACTCGGGAGCACCGACAAGGCTACGCAGGAGCACTCTCGACTGCAGACACGCCCGCCCGCGCGTCCGCCCCGAGCGCTCACCCAACTCGCGTCGACCGCTCCCCCACCCTCGTCCTCCTCGTCCCGACCCAGTCTCCGCACGTCAAACCAAGGACCCGCTCGCTGCCGGAACCTCGAGCACCCACTGCACACCGACTTCCAACCATGCCCGACCTGTCCTCGTTCGACCTGCCCGAGCTGCACCGCTTCGCGTCCGACCTGGCGTGCCAAGCAGGGAGCTACCTCCGCGACCAGCAGCTCGCACGCACCCGCGCCGGAGGAGCCTCGACCGGCCTCGACGAGAGCATCGAGATCAAGGAGAACGCCGCCGACCTCGTCACGAGGGCCGACATGCACTCGGAGCAGCTCATCTCGGACGCGATTCGCGCGCGGTACCCGACTCACAAGTGCGTCGTCGGCGGATCTCTCTTCTATCCTTGCCGTCTTGAAGCGGGCCCAGACTGACCCCGAGGTGTGAACGGCAGGATCATCGGCGAGGAGAGTTACTCGGCGGGGCAGGACAAGCGCTTCCTCCTCGACGACGAGGTGCGCCCTTCTCGTCCCACAGCGCCGGGTCGCCGAAGCGCTAGTGCTCGAGCGCTGACCCGTCCCTTGCCTCGTCTTGCCCACCCAGCCGACGTGGATCTGCGACCCGCTCGATGGCGTGCGTCTGCGTCCGCTCTCTCGCTCACCCCGCTCGACGGGCGCCGCTGACCTGTCTGTCTGTCTGTGACACTCCCACAGACGGTCAACTTTGTGCACGCCTTCCCGACGTGCTGCGTCTCGATCGGCTTCTGCGTCAAGTGCGCCGCGCCGCCTCCCCCGCTCTCTGATCGCCTTCGACTGACGCCCCCCCCCCCCCCTCCCCCCCCTTCGCTTCGCACAGCGGCGTCCCCGTCGTCGGCGCCATCTTCGCCCCCTTCCTCGCAGGTCTTCACCCGACGAACGCGACGGGCGTGCTCTACTCCGGCGCGACGGGCCTCGGCGCCTGGTCAACGCCCGTCTCGTTCCCCTACGCCGCGTCGTGCCTCTCGCCTCCCTCCTCCTCCGCCGCGTCCCCCAACGGCACCTCCACCCCGCCCTCGTACGACAAGCCCCAACCCTGGCCTCACGCCGTCCCCCTCCCCTACATCCCCCCCGCGCCGCTCCCGCGCGACGCCCCGAAAGGGTGCCTCTTCACCGCCGAGTGGGGCAAGGCGCGCTCGGACGCCCCGGGGAGCAACCTCGTCAAGAAGGCCGACTCGTTCATCAACATGGCGGCCGAGGTGGGCGGGAGGGGGGGAAAGGGAGGGATGGTCCACGGCGTGAGGAGCCTCGGGAGCGCCGCGCTCGACTTGGTGTACGTCGCGACCGGTGCGGTCGACGTCTTCTGGGAGGGAGGGTGCGTTCTTTGCGCGTTCTCTTCTCTTTGTCCCTCCTAGCGAGCCAGCGGGGCAGTCGGCGACCGAGCTGCGGGCACGGGCTTTCGCCGTCTGGCCAAGGCGGTGTCTGCTGGCGCTCGTCCGCCCGTCTTCCCATCTCGCTGCCTTGGGGTTCCAGGTGACTGACCATTTCGCTCTCGTCGCACAGCTGCTGGGAATGGGTGCGTCTGCGCTTCTCTCTAGTCGACAGGTCGAGGCGGCGCCCTCTCGCGGGCGCGGGCTCGGCTCCACGTGGCGGACTGCGCGCGCGCGCTGACCCACGCCCCGCCCCTACCCGCTCGCAGGACGTCTGCGCCGGCATCGTCCTCATCGCCGAGTCGGGCGGCCGCGTCGTCCCCTCTCAGCCGCCCACGCCCGCGCACCTCTCGTCCTCCTCGTCCTCCTCGCCGCCGCTTGCGATCCCCGACGCGGGGCTCGGCTCGCGGCTGTACCTCGCCGTGCGGGCGTGCGCGGACTCGGAGAGCGAGACGGCGAGGGAGCAGCAGGACAGGCTCGTCAGGGAGGTGTGGAGGAGGACGGAGCGGCTCGACTATGCGAGGCCGACGTGAGCCTGAGCCGGGGGGGGGGGGCTTAGGGAGAGGGAGGGGAGGGAGCGCTTGGTTTGGCTTGGCTTGGCTTGACGAGGGTGGGAGTTTGGGGAGCATTGCTTGGGAGGGTACCGGTAGGCTAGACTGCATCGCAAGGGAAACACGGGTGTTGCATAGACTGGGAGTGAGGGTGAGGGTGCGAGGTGCACCGCCTCGCTCTCGCGCTCGGACAGGCTTCACTCCATCGCCCTCACCTCGCCCTCGCTACACCTCCCCCCCGCGAGTCATGGCCAACCCGAGGCAGAAGCGCAAGCAGCGCAGCAGCGTCGCAAAGGCGGGCATCTCCAAGGCGAGCAAGAAGAACCTGCACAAGGTGACCATCAAGGGCCCCGCCATCCTCGCCGACAACTGGGACAAGACGTGCGCCCCTCTCTCCCTGTCCTGTCCTGTCCTGGGCTTTGTTGCGAGCTACTTTGAACTTACTCGCTCGCTCCCCGCCGCCCTCTCGCAGCAAGACCGTCCGCCAGAAGTGAGCCCCTCCTCCTCCTCGGCGCAACCCTCTTGACGAGAGCTCACCCTTGCCTCACCTGAAACAGCTACGCCGCCCTCGGCCTCCTCCCAACGCTCGACCCGCGCCAGACAGGCGGCCTCGAGCCTGACGCGCACGTCCCGCACGCGCTCGCCGCCGCGACCCCCGCGACCGTCGACGACCTCGATGCGGCCATGGCCGCCGCCGAGGACGCCGAGGAGGGCTCGTCTGACGAGGACGACGACGCCGAGACGAAGCAGCGCGAGGCAGGGGAGAAGGACGAGGAGCCGCTCAAGCCTGGCATGGCGCGCATCATCCGCGACGAGCAGGGCAACGTCGTGAGCATCGTTGTCGGCACGGCCGACGGCGCAGAGGTCGAGGAGAAGGTGCGCGCGCCGGAGCGCACGGGAGAGTCGTCGGACGAGGAGGACGAGGGCGAGTCGGGGGACGAGGAGGAGGCGGCGGCGCCGCGGGCGAAGAAGGCCAAGAAGGCCTCGAAGGGCAAGGGCAAGGCGGCGCAGGAGGCACACGAGGACGACGACGAGGCGACGCCCTGGGGCAAGCCCATGAGGGACTGGGACGCGGCGCCCGCGGCAGAGCACGACTTTGGCGCGCTCGAGGGCGTCGCAAAGGCCAAGGACGTGCGGCAGGGGATCCCGCTCTTTGGCGCCGGGCGCAACGTCGAGGCAAAGACGGACGTCGTGCGCGGTGCGTCCCCCCCTCTCTCTCCTCTTCGCTCTCTCGCCCCGCCTCGCCAGCGCCCCCACACCCGCTGACCTGACGAACCCGCCCCGCACACACAGCCCTCGAGGAGCGCGCGTCGCACAAGACCAAGGTCGTGCGCCACACGAGCCAGTTTGAGCACGAGTGGCTCGTCCAGCTCGTCGCCAAGCACGGGGACGACATTGCGGCCATGGCGCGCGACCGCAAGGGCAACGTGTGGCAGAAGACGCCGGGCGAGCTGCGCAGGGCGTGCGTGCCTCTCCTTGCTCTCAACTCTCAGAGTGCGTCTCGTCACTGACACGCTGTGCTGCGCGCAGGATCGCCAAGGCGGGCGGACTCGAGAAGCTCCAGGCGCAGTCGCAGGCGCAGGAGGCCTAGACGCCGCCGAGCCTTGGTCCCCTCGCTGTTTTCGCTCCCCCTCTCTCTCACTCTCTCGCGCTCTCTCTTCCCGCCGGTTGTCCCCTCTTTTCTGTACTTGTTGTGTCATTCGCATCATCCCCTGCCCTGCCTTGCCATGCCTTGCACTCGCTCGCGCGGGGCCGAGCGGGGCCGCAGCTGTAAATCCTCTCTTCCCCATCCCTCCACTCTCCCGCGTTTCCACGTCTCGTCTCGTGCTCGTCTCGTTTTCGTCTCGTGCAACCAGAAGCCCGACCTCGCGCCCAAAAAAACCTCGCAAGCCCCCCCCTCCCTCGACCGTTGGTGCCCCGCAGCCTCAGCCCATCCTCCGCCCCGTCAGCGCCCGGAACGCCTGCCGGTCGCACTCGGCCTCGACGTCCCGCGCGCCGAGGACCTGCCACCCGTCCGCGACGAACGTCGCGCGCGCGCCCGCTCCCGCTCCCCCTCCTGCGCCGCCCTTGGGGTGGTGGGCGTGGTGGTGGTGCGCGCTCGCGGCGGCGGCGCGGAGCCGCTTGGACTCGATCGCGGCGCTGAGGAGCCCGCGGCGCCCGCCGCCTCCCGCTCCCGCGCCCGCAGCCCAGCTGAGGTCGAGTGCGGCGCCCCCCGTCGGGCTCGCGAACAGCCTGTCGTGGAACCCGAACCTTGCGGCGTCGGACGCAGACGCGGACGCGGACGCTGGTCCCGCGTGGGGGTGCGCGTGCGGGAGAGGGACGTGGTCGTCTGCCGCGACGATGATGGTGGGGGGGCGTTTGGCGTAGAGGGCGGGGTGGGAGAGGGACGGGAGGGGGACGAGGGAGAGCGGGGCGTGCTGTGGGTAGGGGAGGGACGACGGGTTTGGGTGCGTGAGGGGCGCGGGGAAGGGGGTCGCGCCGCGAGAGGTGGCGGCGGAGGACGCGGAGGAGGAAGAGGCCGGCGGCGCGTCGAGCGCCATGCGGTGCTCCTCCTCCTCGGCGGGTCCGTCGTCCTCCTCGCACGCGACCAGGAAGACCCACCGCGCGCCAACGGTCCCCAGCGCCTCGACGACCTCGTTCCTGTCCCTCCTCGCGAGCCCAACGAGGAGCGCGCACGTGTGCGTCCCGACGGCGTTGATCGGGCTCAGGTTCTGCGTCAGGACCTCGGCGAGGGCCAGGACGCGCACGTTGGTGTGCTTGTTCCTTGCGGGGGCGAGCGGACGCGGCGGGACGTCGTACGAGGCGGGCGAGTCGCAGATTGGGACGGAGAGGTCGGCGAAGCCGGTGGCGAGGGCGGGGGGGAGGACCTCGTCTGAGGCGGGGAGGGACGAGACGGCGAGGGGGAGCGCGGGCGAGCCGAGGTACGCGCCGCCGAACGTCGGGTCGTCGCTGCCGGCGGTGGTACTGGTGCGCAGTGCCGCGGCGCGATCCTCGACGACGACGAACGCGTACGGGAGTCCGAGCGTCTGGGCCTCGCGCGCAAACGCCTCGGCGACGGCGGGAGAGGGGACGGCGAAGGTCTTTTCGAGGATGAGGCCCGAGAGGAACAGGGCCTGCTGCGTCTGGGCGTACGTGAGCTGGCCTGGGGCGGCGACGCCGGGGAGGAGCGGGTGCGTGACGGGCGTCAGGACCGGGTTGAGGTACCGCGACAGTTGGCCGCCCTTGCCGAGGTTGATGGCGAGGAGGGGGATCCGCGGCGGGTGATCGGCGGCGGCGGCGGCGGCGGCGTCGGCGGCGTCGGCGCTGTCGGACAGAGGAGAAGGCAGCGCGTCGACCTTTGCGCGGAACTTGAGCAGCTCGAGGTTCGACTCGAACGTCCTCGGGGTCGACACGAGCTTGATGACGTCGCACCCGAGCCTCGCAGCCCTCCTGTACTTGTCGAGCACGGCGTCGCTCTGCCACTCCCACTCGCCCCGGCGGTCGTGGTCCGCCCCGACGACCTGGGTCGCCGCCCCCCGCAGGGCCAGCAACCGCTCGATGACCCGGTCCGGGAGCGCCAACTCGACATCGACGTACTCTGCGCCGAGCTTGAACCCGAGCTCGACGAGCGCGACGTACTCGTCGAGGCGGGCCGACGGGTCCCCCGCCTCGTCCTCCTCCTCGCCGCCGTACGGGTCCGGGAACGCCCCGCCCTGCGGCTCGGTGCGGACCGTGTAGAGGATCGGGAGCGGCGAGCACCGCCGCAGGTGCCCGAAGCACAGCGCGACAAAGTGCGGCGACGGGACGCGCCGCCGTCGCGGCGCGGGCGCGGGCGTGGGCGTGGGCGTCGCGCTCCCCGACGACCTCGGCGACGCGCCCCGCGACGACGACGCCGCGTACGGCGGCGGCGTCGCCTCGAGCTCGACGAGCGTGTCGACGCGCATCTCGATGACGTCGACCCCTCCCGCGACCGTGCGGATCGTCTCGGCCTCGACGGCCCTCAAGTCGGGGAAGTTGAGCGCGACAAAGCTCGTCCTGGCGCCCTTTGCGCCCCTCCCGAGGTCGCTCTCGCACGCGCCGTACCCGCCGTACTCGCCGCTGCTGGGCCCACTGACGGGTGGGGGCCGCGGCCCGGCGACGAGCGGGACGTGCGACGAGGCAAAGCCGAAGAGGGAGCGGAGGAGGCGCACAAAGGCCGTCTCGACGTGCTTCATGAGGAACTGCGGGGACGAGGGGCGCGGCGAGGCGGTGAGGGACGCGATGGTGTGGGTGCAGAGGGACTCGAAGAGAGGGGTGCGGCGGGCCCACACGTGGCGGATCTCTTCGCCCCATGCTGGCCTGCGTGCGTGTACGCGCAGACAGTGAGTCCTCACTCACTCGAGAGTGGGCGAGTGCCCGAGAAAGAGGGAAGCGGGGGGGAGGGCGCACCTGGCCTGCTCGTCGACGAGGTACCGCACCGTCTCCTCCTTGTCGCGCACGACATGCACGATCGGGCACCCTTGGTCCCTGAAGGCCCTCAGCAAGTCGCAGTTCTCGTCCCTCTCGACGACGCCGCCGCCACACGCGATGACATAGCCGCGCGGGTGCTCGTCGAGGAGTTTGCGGAGGATGGCCGTCTCGGCGTCGCGGAAGGCGGACCAGCCGCGGGCGGTGACGAAGGCCGAGATGGGCCCGTGGAGGGTCTGGAAGGCCGAGTCGGCGTCGATGAAGCTGCGGCGGAGAGAGGTGGCGGCGATGAGGCCCAGGGTGGTCTTGCCGACGCCGCCTGTTTCGAGGGAGACGGGGGGAAGCCCGGCACGGTCAGTGTGCGGGGTTGGGAGACGTGAGTCACTCGAGAGGTGGGTGGGGGTTAGAGGTGGTGGGCGCAGTGTCGCTGTTGGAAGCGAGGCTGCTGCCCCCCACCTCGGGACCGACGACTCAAAGGGGGGAGAGAGACTGACGCATGCCGATGAGGACGATGGTTGCATCTGGGTGGTACAGCGGTGGACGAGGGGTGCGTCTCGAGGTGCGGGTGGGTGGTCGTACACGTGGTGTCGAGGCCGACGCGGAGTTGGAAGTTGTGGGAGGCGGCGGGGCAGAGGACGACGACGACGACGACGAGGAAGCGAGAGGCGCAGCGTGAGGGGTCACGTCGTCGATGGCCATGCCTGATGGTCCAGACCGAGTCACTGGCAGCCTGGAGTCTGGAGAGAGACAAACACGAGGCAGGAGAGATGAGAATCCCCGCCGATTGCCGCCGTGCTGTCAGGGGGACAGCTGCACGCCATTCACCTCGTCCAGAATACCCGCACTACCGAGACCTCGCCTCACCTGCAGCGAACCCCCACCCGACTCGCCCTCGTCGCCCTTCGCGCTCCCCCGCCTCGGGCTCCGCGGCTCCGCGGCTCCCTCTCTCATCGCCGCGGCACTCCACTCGACAGCCACCTGCATCTCTAAACGCACAGGCTCGTGTTTGCGACTGGTCGACTCCCACTCGACGGCGACACACGCGACTTGTGTGACCTCCCCCCTCCGACCACCATGGCCGACTCGGGCGACGACCACCCGCAGAAGAAGCGCCGCGTCACCCGCGCATGCGACCAGTACGCTCCCCTGTACCCTCCACTCCCTCAGAATGACCCGCTCACCCACGCGCCCCTCCCCCCGCAGGTGCCGCCGCCGCCGCATAAAGTGCGAGGCCTACCCGCGCGCACAGCTCGACGCCCCGTGCGTCATCTGTACAGAAGCAGGCAACGCCACCCAGTGCACCTTCTCGCGCCCGGCCAAGAAACGAGGTCCCCAGGCGGGCAAGGCAAAGAGCCTCGAGGACCGCTGCGCCGCGTTTGAACGCCTCGTCGTGCGTCCCCCACAGCCTCCTTCTTCTTCAACGACGAGCCACGCACTGATCATGCGTCTACCACGCAGGGCTACCTCCTCCCGATCGTGCCCTCGCTCGAGGCCCACGTCGAGGCCTTCGCCGCCGCCTCCGGTGCTCCCGCGTCGGGCGTCTCTCCCTCGCCCGACGGCCCGACCCCCTCCTCCAGCAGCACCTCCCTCACCTCGTCCGACGCTCTCCAAGCCGCCTACACCGCGTCCCGCATCCCCGACCTCATGGACTCGGTCCTCCCGCCGCTCGTGCCCGCGCGAGAGGCCGCCAAACTCGCCTCCAAGCGCGGCGCCGGCGCCGCGCGGGCGAACTCTTCGAGCGGCGCAGACGCACAGTCTGCACACCCTTTGAAAAAAGACGAGGAGCCGCCCCACCCACATCCGCATCCGCCGCCGTTCTTCGGCGTCCCGCCTGGGGTCGGTCCCAGAGACCCATTCGCCCTCCCCCCCGCGCCCACCCACGTCTTGCCGCCCCCTCCCCCTCCTCCCCCACAGGGCTTCGCGCCCTCCCTCTCCGACCCGCACGCGTTCGGCCCCGGCACAGCCGCACTGCCCTTCCCCGCCGCCGGCACCGGCACAGGCGCAGGCGCAGGCCCGCTCGCGCTGCAGGCCCTCGCGGACGCGGCCGTCCCGGACTTTGACCCGCGGCCGCACGCTCACGCGCATGCGCATGCAGAGGGAGGACAAGGAGGAGGAGCAGGGAAGGGCCGTGCCGCAGCGGAGGAGGGCGCGCCGTTCACGGTGCCGGACTTGCCGAGCGAGGGGACGCGAAACGCGCTCCTCGACCTCTACTTTAGCCACGTCGGACAGACGTGCTTGCCCATGCTGGTGCGTTGCCCCCTTTTTTTTTGCGACTCTCTCTCTTCGGCTGGCCTTGGCACTCGTGTGAGTGTGTGTGTGTGTGTGGAGGTCGACGGACTGACTCGGTGGATGCGCTCCCCGCAGGACAAGTCGCGCTTCCTGCGCTGGTCGGCGCACCTGCCCCCTCGAGGCGGCTCCGCGGGCGGCGCCTCCTCCTCCTCGACCGCCCCCGCGGCGCAGCAGCCCCCGCCAGCCCTCGCCCTCCCCCCCGCGCTGTACCTCTCCGTCTTTGCCCTCTCGGCCTCGTACCTCCCCCCGTCCTCGCCCCTCGCGCACTCGACGCACCCGCCGCACGTGTGGGCCCGCGCGGCGCGGGCCCACCTCCTACGCGACGTGCTGCTCCTCGGCGACGGCGGAGGGGAAGGGGTCACGCTCGAGACGTGCCAGGCGGCGGTATTGTGCGCGTTGGTCGACTGGGGGGCGGGCAACCTTGCGCGGGCGTGGACGCTCAGTGCCCTGGCTGTGGCGCTCGCGATGCAACTCTCTCTGCATCTGTCCCCCTCCTCCTCCTCCTCTTCCTCCTCCCCGCCCGCCGCGCCCCCACCCCCAAGCCCCGCCGCAGCGCTCCTCCGCCTCAAAACCGTCCACAGCGTCCTCGTCGTGCACGCGCTCGCCTCGCTGCGAGTCGGCCGCGCGCCCCTCGCGGCGCCAGAGGACTGGGACGTCCCGCCGCTGCCGCGGGACGAGGTCGAGAACTGGGACCTGTGGAGGGCGGACAAGGGGACGGGGGAGCTCTGGGACGAGTGGGGGGTTGGGAGGGGGGAGGGAGGGGCGAGGGGAGAGGGGGGGGACGATGGACCGGGGGAGGGAGGGGCGGGAGGGGTGGTTGGAGCGGGAGCGGGAGCGGGAGCAAGAGCAGGTGCGGACACGGGAGGAGCAGGCGCAGGAGCAGGAGCAGGCGCAGGCGCCACCGCCGCAGTGCGCAGCAACGCCCTCCTCACCTTCTCGCGCCTCTCCCAGCTGTGCCACATCGCGCTCGCCGTCCTCCGCCACGACGTGTGCCCCCTTCGCCGCCGCGGGGGCGACGGCGAGGGCCTCGCGGCGCGGGAGCACGCCCGCATGGAGCTTGTCGCGGCGCTCCGGGCGTGGGAGGACGCGCTCGAGGAGGACTTGAGGCTTGGGCTCGGGCGCGCTGGGGCGGGCGCGGGGGCGGGGACGTCGACGGGGACGGGGGAGGGAGCGGACAGGGTCGCGCAGAGGGCGAGGTGGACCGTCGAGATGCAGATGCTCGCGGCGGCGCTGTACCTCAAGCTGCGGCCCCACCCGTGCGTCGCCTGTCTCCCTGCGCGTCGGTCCGTGTCCTCCTACCACAGCTGACCAGGTCTCTCGTCCGCACCCTGAACGCAGCTCGTTCGCGAGCGTCGCGCCCGACCCAGTCCCGCACGCCCTCGGCCTCGTCACGCACGTCCTGTCGCGCTTCCGCACCTCGTTCACCCTCTTGCGTTCGCTCCCCACGCTCGACGCGACGCTGCACCTCGTCTCGCGCGCGCTCTTTGACCAGGCCGACTACGCGCCGCACCACCACGACGCGGTGCTGCGGGCGTACGACGAGATGGGGCGGGTGTGGCCCACGGCGAGGTCGAGTTGGGTCGAGCTGGCGACCAAGGTGGATGAGCACAAGCGCGAGCTGGGCCTCTTGCGCGGTGCGCTCACGTTTCCTCGCCTCATCCCGCACACGAAGCCCTGTCACAGATCCGACGCGGCGCTGACCTCGGGAGTTCCCGCAGGCATCCACCCGACGACGTCCTCGCACCCAACATCCTTCTCCGCCCCCGCCCCCGCCCCAGTCCCAGCCCCAGCCCCAGCGCCCATCGCCGAGCCCTTCCAGGCCTTCCTCGGCTTCAGCCACGCCCTGGGCCCTCAGCGCGCCGACGCGCAGACCGTCCTCGACTTTGGCTCGTGGGACCAGACCGACCTGCTCGTCTCGCTCGGGCTCGTCATGGACCCTGCGGGCGCGGCGACGGGCGCGGCGGGGGCGTTCGCGCAGGGTGGTGGTGGAGGAGGAGGAGGCGCGGAGACGGGACCGGGGGGAGGCGCGGGGGCGTGGCAGCCGCTCGAGGGGTGGGGCGATCCCAACGCCGGCGCAGGAGCAGCAGCAGCGGCAGCAGCGGGCCCGATCCCGCTGCAGCTCCCCATCGAAGGAGTCTTCGGCGGGACGTTCCCGCACGCTCAGACTGGCGGCGGCGGCGGCGTGGGCGGGACGGGCATGGACATCCACATGTCGACGTCCGGCTCGTCCGGCACGTCGGCGTACTTTGCCTCGCCGCTGCACCCGCACCAGGCGCCAGAGCAGCAGCAGCAGCAGCAGCCTCACGCAATGGCCATCTCGCCTCCGTCGTCCTCCTCCGCCAGCCAGCCTCCTCCTCCTCCTCCCGGACCCGGACCCGCACCCACCCCCGCCCACGCACACGTACCGGCGCTCGCCGCCGCCCAAGCGCTCTCGAGCCTCCCCGGCGCGCCCTCGCCCTTCCCGAGCGCTGCCCCGAGCCCCGCCGCGGGCGGGTCGTTCGCCCAGGCGCCGGAAGCGGCGGCAGACGGGATGGGGACAGACTTGCTCACGAGGTGGCTGGACAGGGGGAGCTTGGGGTTCGCTGCTGCTGCTCCTGCGGGGGGTCCGGCGGCGACGGCGACGGGGACGGCGGCGGACGGTGTGGCCGCGGGAGGGAGCGCCTGAGCGGAGTGTGGAGCGTGGAGAGTACACGCTCTGCACGCGCGTCACCGGCCGCCGTTCCCCTCACTGGCGACCAGAGAGTGCGCACATGATGGAACAACAAGGTTTGGTAGCTGCAAATTGCGAGGCACAACTCAAACACACGCTCTACCTCCTCCCCCTCTTGCCCCCGCCTCCCCGTCCGCCTCCCCTCCCGCCCCTCTTGCCGCCCCCGCCTCCCATCCTCGGCATGCCCGCCTCCCTTTCGTCGTCGTCCCGGTCCCTCTCGTCCGCGTCGTCGCCCCCCCTGCCGCGCTTCTTGCCCTTGTGGCCCAACCCGCCGCCGAGCTGCAGCTCCTTGACCTCCTTGATGGCTTCGCGCTGCGCCTCGCCGACGCGCTCCGAGAGGAGGAGCGCCTCGGCCTTGCCCGACGCGCCGAGCGGGTACTCGGCCATCTTCTTGCCGATGACGCCTGTCGATGCGGTGCGGTGCGGTGCGGTGCGCGCCGAGCAGTCAGTGCGTGCTCGAACGAGGAGGCGAGGAGGGAAGGGCGGGGTCAAGAAGAAACGAGGGAGCGGAACGCACCCTCGATGCGCTGGAACAGCTCGACGTCGTACTGAGTCACGAGCGTGACCGACTTTCCACTGCGGCCCGCGCGGGCCGTGCGTCCGACGCGGTGGATGTAGTCCTTCGAGTTGGTCGGCAGGTCATAGTTGACGACCAGGTCGACCGAGGGGATGTCGAGTCCACGCGAGGCGACGTCGGTCGCGAGGAGGATGCTCTTGCCGCCGGACTTGAACTTGTTGAGGGCGCCGAGGCGCGCAGACTGGGAGAGCTGGCCGTGGAGAGGGACGGCGGGGAACGAGAGGAGGCGGAGGAGGATGGCGAGGCGTTGGGCGTCGACGACGGTGCGGACAAAGACGATCGTCGTCAGCCCCGAGAGGGTGTGGAGGAGGTGCACGAGGTGCAGGTCCTTGTGCTTGAGCGGGACGAGGAGGTAGTACTGCAGGAGGGTCGACACGGTCTGGTACTTGCTCGACACCTCGAGCTTGACCGGGTCGCGCAGAGACGCGCGCTGCAGCTTGGCGACCTTGGTCGTCATCGTCGCCGAGAAGAGGTACGTCCGCCGGCCCTCGCGCGGGATCACCTTGAGGATCTTGTCGATGACGGGCCCAAAGTCGAGGTCGAGCAGCCGGTCCGCCTCGTCCATGACCTGCGCGAGAACGAGTGTCAGTGGCTGTTCCTGATGTGCTAGAACGACCGCGCGAGCACTGGGCAAGCACCACGCCGGCCTCCTCGGCCAGATCGAGAAGGCGCGCTCACCAGGTACCGCAAGTTCCGAAGCGAGAAGCCCTTGGTGTTCTCGAGGTGGTCCTGGAGACGACCCGGGGTCGCGACAATGACGTGCGGCTTCTTTGCGAGGGCGACCTGCTGCGCCATGGTGTCCATGCCGCCGACGATGGTGGCGACGCGGACGCCGATGCCGCTCCCGAGTGCCGTGAACGTGTCGCTGATCTGGTACGCGAGCTCACTGCGGGGCGTCGTAGAGAGGTCAGCACACGGACTGGACAGCCCGGCTCGAGGGAGGAGGAGGAGGGGGCGCACCGAGTGGGCGCGAGGACGACGGCAAAGAGGCCCTGCGGGTCCTCCCACAGGTGGTGCAAGATGGGGAGCGCGAACGCAGCCGTCTTGCCCGACCCAGTCTGCGCGAGGCCGATGATGTCGCGCCCCTCGAGGGCGTAGGGGATGCACTCCTCCTGGATCTGCGAGGGGGCGGTGAAGCCGAGCGAGGTGCACGCGTCACACAGGGCGGGGAGGAGGCCCAGCGAGGCAAAGGTCGCGGTGGATTTGGTCTCGGTGGTGAGCATGCCGTCGGCGGGCAAGAGGGTCGCCTTGTCCTTGCGTTGCGCCGACGAAGGCGCGACCTCGGCGGAGGCCTTGGAGGTCGACGCGACAGGGGCGGGCGACGGGCTGCGCGAGGCTGCGCTGCTGCCGGCGCTGTGACTCGAGTCGTGCTCAGAGTCGGACATGACGGGACCAGGGCGTGTGCAGGGAGGGGAAGCAACGAGGGCCGTCGAGAGGGTGAGCTCGAGGCGGCGATGCGATGAGACGGCTTCTCTCGACAAAGAAAGTGCTCAGCCTCTATCGCATGCAACAAGCGCACGCAGCGCAGTCTACAACAGCAATGCTCCACCCCTCGTACCGCCCCCGCCCCTCGCCTCAGGCGTCCGTGCTCAGCTCGAGGTCCAAATCACGCTCAAGCCGGTGCGCAGTCGTCACGACTTGATCGCGAGCCTGCAGAACCGCGCGTTCGCCTCGTGGGAAGAAATCCTGCATGGCCGCCGACGCTCAAGCGGCCTGCCCCTGCACCGCATCCAGCACGACCTGCCGCTCCTCCTCTCCCAGCTTGGCCAGCAGCTCCTCGACCGCGACGGCTCGTCCGAGCGGTCCCATCTTGGCCCACGTCTTGCCCACGAGCCGCACGAGCTTGTCGCGGTCGCCAGCGAACGACGACGCGAACGCGGTGAACTCGAGGTGCAGGAAGGTGCAGCACACGGCGTCTTCGAAGAGGTGCGCCTCGGGGTCTGCCGGTGTGTGCGTTGCAGGGTGACGGCGGCATGGCGACGCGGTGAAAGAGTCGCCGAGAGAGTAGGTTTGACGAGGCGAGGTGGGCGAAGCGTGCAGGGCGAGGCAAGGCAAGCGAGTCAGTCTTGCACTGCTGGACTCCGCTTCGCTCGCGCCAGTGCCATCGCCCGACCGGCGCCTTTCGAGACGAAGGAGCCCGAGTCACGCACCTCTGAGCTCGTCCTCCCGATCCGGCAGCGGCGCCCTCTGCAGCGTCCGCTTGAGCAGCAAGTCCCTCACGCGCGCAAACAGCGCCGCGTCGCCTTCGTCGTCCTCGCTGTAGCCCGCCTGGCGCATCACGTCGTGCGCGATCTCGCAGTGGAACTTGTTGAGCGAGGTCTGGTTTGGTTTCGTCGTGTCGGTAGGGCGGGACGCGGGGGGTCAATGCGTGTGGCTGGGAAGGTCCGCTTGAGAGGAGAGAGACGGGGGAGAGACGCACCCGCCACGACTTGTACCCGCTGAGGCCCTCTGGGTAGTCCTTGCGTGGCTTCTCCCACCGCCGGATGTGCTGCGAGTTGGCGGCGAGGAGGAGGGCCTCGCCCGGTCCTCGCTGGAGCGCGGCGACGGTCGAGAGGGCGCTCAGCTTGCGCGTGTAGAGCTCGAGGGTCGAGTGGTACTCGAGCGAGGGGGTTGACCGCGGTGAATCCTCTGCTGCTGCTGTGGAGGGAGTGTCGGAGGGTGGACTGGATGTGGTGGACGACGAGGACGGATCGGTGAGGTGCATGGCCCGGAACGACGACAAGGCGACGAGGAACCGCGATGTCGGGGTGAACGCTGGCGTCGACGGGTAGTCGCTGTCTGCTGTGTCTGTCGATGCCATTGTGTCTCGCGAGACTGCGCTGGATGCGAGAGGGGGCTTGATCTCGGGTCGAGGTGGGGAGATAGAGATAGGGAGGCGAGGGCGAGGCGGCGGAAGTGTGAGGGACTGGCGAGGCGAGACAGAGGCAGAGCGAGCGACTAGAGATCGCGAGAGAGCAGAGAGCACTACAGCAGCGGCCGAGAGTCTGCGGTCGTCGTGAGGTGAGAGCGAGACGAGCGTACGCGTGCGCCCAAGTGCGAGGAGCGCTGAGACGAGTTGACTCGAGGGGAGGCGCGGCGGCATCTGAGCTCGGAGGAAGGGGGCAACCCACGGCGCCCGCCGACCCAGTCCCACCCTCCTCGTCGCTCCGTCCCTCCTCAACCCAACCCTCAGCCAACTACTACAGCATGGCATTCAGTCAGTCTCACCGTGTCACGACCCCTCGCGAACGAGCGAACCGCTGACCGACCCCCGTTCCCTCGCTGTCAACCCTGATCCCCTCATTCCTCCTCGACCTCACCCCTCCATCAATCGCGACGACGCCCCTCCCTGCCTGCTCTGTGCCTCGCCCTGCTCTCCACGTGACTCTTTCGACACACCCGTAGACGCTCCTGGCGGTGGCCGCGGTGGCCGTGGCGGTGGACGCGGTCCGTCTCTCCTCTCCTCCTTGCTCGACTGCCTGCATTCACTGACCCTCGGCCCTCACCTCGCATGCCCTCCTTCTCTGTCTCTCCTCGACTCGACCTCGATCTGCGACGTGATTAGGCGGCGCTCGTGGCGGCATGGGCGGCGGTCGTGGCGGTGGCCGTGGCGGCTTCTCTGCGCGCGGCGGTGCCGGCGGCGGCCGTGGCGGTGGCTTCGGCGGCGGACGCGGCGGTGCCCCCCGCGGCGGCGGACGCGGTGGTGCTCCCCGTGGTGGTGCCCGTGGCGGTCGCGGCGGTGGACGCGGCGGCGCAAAGGGCGGTGTCGGCGCCAAGGGCGGCGCCAAGGTGATCCTCGAGCCGCACCGGCACCCGGGCGTCTTCGTCGCAAAGGGCAAGGAGCACCTCCTCGTCACGCGCAACCTCGTCCCCGGCGAGTCGGTCTACGGCGAGAAGCGCATCTCGATCGAGCAGCCCAACGCCGACCCGTCCCTCCCCGCCGAGAAGGTCGAGTACCGCGTGTGGAACCCCTTCCGCTCCAAGCTCGCGGCCGGTATTCTCGGCGGTCTCGACGACATCCACATTGGCCCGGGCAAGAAGGTCCTCTACCTCGGCGCTGCGTCCGGAACGTCGGTTTCGCACGTTGCCGACGTCGTTGGCCCGGTGCGTCTCCCCACCCGGCTCTGCACTCTCTCTCTCCAGCTCTCCGACTGACTTCGTGCGACGGCTGCAGGAGGGCACGGTTTACGCTGTCGAGTTCTCGCACCGCTCGGGCCGTGACCTCGTCAACATGGCCAAGAAGCGCACCAACGTCATCCGTGCGTCCCTCCCGCAGTGTCTGATGCCTGCCCTGTGTGCTGACACATGGCCATCGCCGTCTCCCCACTGCTCCACAGCCATCGTCGAGGACGCCCGCCACCCGAACAAGTACCGCATGCTCCTCTCGATGGTCGACGTCGTCTTCGCCGACGTGGCCCAGCCCGACCAGGCCCGCATTGTCGCCCTCAACGCCCACCACTTCCTGAAGAACGGCGGCCACGCCGTCATCTCGATCAAGGCGTCCTGCATTGACTCGACCGCGCCCGCCGAGGCTGTCTTCGCCGCCGAGGTCAAGAAGCTCCAGAGCGAGTCCTTCAAGCCCCGGGAACAGTTGACGCTCGAGCCGTACGAGCGCGATCACGCCATGCTGGTAGTACGTCGCATTCGTCAACGTCCGATCCTGGGCACGAGGGATCGCGTCCTGCGAGCACTGCTGACCTCTCTCCCGACCCTCTGAACCTCCGCAGGCCCAGTACCAGCGCCACAAGTGAGCGCCGTCGTCCCCCGACGTCTCGTGACCCTCGGTGGGGTGTCCTGGGCAGCGGCTGGTGAGCTGCCCCAGTACGCCGGTGGCGTGGCGGCGCGTGGAGCGCGTGTTGTAGGCGTCTCGTCCTCTTCCTTCCCCCTCCTTCGTCCCCTGTGGGCTCCGCACCCGTGTGGCCTGCGAGGGCGGGAGCCTGTCTCGATCTGAATAGCTGTACTTCTACGCCTTTTTCAACCCTCTCGGTCGTCCCCTTTGTCGTGTAGTGTCGGCGAGAAATGACGCGAGAGTGGCGAGGGCAACTCGAGAGGTTGGGAACCGCGTACTCTCGACTTTGTCTGGCTGCCCACCGCTTGCTTCTCACAGGGCCCTGCGGTACAGTACATATCGCCGGCAAGCAGCGGACGCAGCCGCGGCCCAGAAAACCCCCTCGGGCGGCGATGCGATGGCCCGGCACAGAGTTCAAAGCGCCGCCCACCTTGGACCTCGACTCTTGTTCTCCGCTCCTCTTGACCCCGTTCTTCCCCAGCTGCTTGCCCCGCCTCGACTGCACACGCTCTAGCATCTTTCTGTCTGCGCGCGTGCCCCCAGACTCGTGAGCTGTCGCGTCCCATCTTCATCAGCTCCTCCTCTTCTCCTTCCGTTCTCCTGCTCGACCCCCGCTGACAGCGCCCGCCCGACTGCACGCGCAGTATCAGCAGCCCCACCTCAAGCTCCCGAAGCTTCATCTGTACGTCCGTGTCCCCGCCGTTCCTGCGCTGAGGCGGAGCCCGTACGCACCGAGTGGGGCGGGACCGCGGCTCGGCGTCAACACGCGTCCCCGGCCTGCAGATGCCTGGGACCGCTCGCAGAGCGTCTCATACAATTCGGAGGAGAGCACCGGGCGTTCGCGCGAGGGTCTGCCCTCCTGTGCGCTGATCACTCGCTGACCCTCCTCGCCTCGACCCTCTCTCGCAGAGACCAAGCCCCGGTCACAATGTCCGCCGCACTCGAAGCCGCTCGCGCCGAGGGTCCCAAGACCCACCGCCTCTTCGGCTTCCCCTTGCACGGCTCCTACGCACCGTTCCTCCACAACACGATCACGCGTCTCGCTGGCGTGCCGCGCAAGTACAGCAAGATGGAGGGCAAGAGCGACAGGCTGGACGAGTTCTTGGCTTACTTGCGGAGTGACGAATGCGCGGGTTCGGCCGTGACGATGTGCGTCATCTTTCCCTCAGGGCTGGCCGGGCGTCGCAGCTTGGTCCGTGGGCCCGCGGGCCCGTCTCGACGCCTCTTTCAGACCTGCTGACTGACCCGGCTCCCTCGCAGGCCGCACAAGGTCGCCATCTGCCAACACCTGGACGAGTTGACCCAGGACGGCCGCAACATTGGCGCGTGCAACACGGTCATCGTCCGCAAGGGCCCGAACGGCGAGCGCATCCTCGTCGGGCACAACACCGAGTGCGCCCTCTGGCTCCCTCACCCGCCATGCCCCGTGCCAAGTGCTGATTGTTGGTCCCGTGCACAGCTCTGTGGGCGTGCGTGAGGCGTTCCTCCGGGCGGACGACTCGCACGTCAAGTCGGGCAAGGTTCGCCCCGGTGCGGTGTTTGGCGCTGGCGGTGCTTCCCGGTGCGTGCTCGACTCCCGTTGCGTCGCTGAACTCTGGCGACAAAGTCGACACACTGACGCCGCTCGCACATGTCTCACGCACGCTCTCTGCCACCTGCTCCCACCCGTGCAGCGCGGCCGTCTATGCCCTGACGCAATGGCTCAACTGCTCGCCCATCTACGTCGTCAACCGTGACGATGCCGAGGTCGAGCAGTTCATCAGCGACTTTGCCAAGTCGTCGACCGCTGCGTTCAAGCCAGAGCTCGTCCACGTCAAGACAGTCGAGCAAGCCGAGGGCCTCGACGCACCCGCATACATTGTCTCTGCTGTCCCTGCATTCCCGCCAGTCACGCCTGAAGAGAAGCAGGCACGTGCGGTCACCGTAACCTTGCTGTGCGTCCCCCCTTGTCCTTCCTCCTCTCTGCCCCGTCCATTCTACTGACCTTTCCCTTCCCGTGCAGCAACAAAGAGCCCAAGGGTACCCTGCTCGACATGGAGTACCACGGACGAGGAGAAGGGATCAAGGAGCTCGCTTCTGGCGCGGGCTGGGGCGTCATCAAGGGCGAGATCCCCATGATGTGCGTCCACTCCCCGGTCTCACTGCGCTGTCTGGATAACAGCACTGCGTGCTGACTCGAAGACTCCAACCCACTCACAGCTGGCAAGGCATCGAGCAGCAGCGCCTGTGGCTCGGCGTCGAGGAGAAGGACCTCCCCGTGCAGGAGATCCTCGACACGGTCGCGCGCCAGGTTGCGAGCGACAAGGAGACTGGCTCCCAACCACCGCTCGAGTAGACGTCCTCTTGTCTGTGCAACGTCGTTCGAGAGCGAGGAAACACGTGGCACGAGAAGGAGAGGAAGCGCCGTTGCAGAGCAGGCGCAGCACCGACTCGGCGCTCGGGCCTACTATGACCTCCTTTGGTTCCCTTCTCCGCGCATCTCGCTCGCTGAGACGCTGCGCAGCGTCGAGCAGCGTCGGGTACAGTGGCGTGGCGGCGCGCTGAAAGAGGTTCCGGGTAAGCAACGTTTTTGTATTGACCATTTGTAGTCGAGACCCCACCCCTGCCGGGCCGCGGTCCACGTTCTTCCTCCACCACCAGCTCAGGGCACTGCGATGCGTCGCCTGCTCTCTACCGCTCTCGTGCTCGTGCTTGCTGCTGCGTACTACCGCTTCTTGTCCATGGACACGCGACGTGACTTCTGGCTGTTCGGCCAGCCAATCCAGCACTCGTTCGTCCCGCTCTCCTCTGGCGCAGCCTCCGCGTCCCCCACATCATGCCGACGGGCTCGATCAACCGCCAGGACAAACGGGGGGCGCAGACCGTATCGTTCGAATGTTCTCACGAAGAGCTGACACGCCAAAGTTCACGGCGCGCACGCAGGCTGTCGCCGCTCGCGCACAACGCCGTCTTCTCGTCGCTTGGACTCTCGCCGTCTTACTCGTTCGCTCTGTGCGCGGACGCTCCCAATCAATGGCACGTCAACGCCTCCTGACACCGCTCTGCCTCCCCGACACAGACACGAGACCCCGGCCTTTTCCGACCCGTCCCTCCTCGCCATCCTCCGCTCTCCCACCCTTGGCGGCGCCGCCGTCACCATGCCGCACAAGGTCGCCGCGCTCTCTCATATGGACACGCTCGGCCCCGAGGTGCTCGAGATTGGCAGCATGAACACGGTCGTCGTCACGGGTTTCGTCGACGAGGACGACGGCTCGCGGAGGCCGAAACTCGAGGGGAGGAACACCGACGTCGACGGCATCAGGGGCGCGCTGCTGAGCTCGCTGCCAGAGGAGGAACGTACGAAAGACAAGCCCTTTGGCGAGGGTCGGAGCGCAATCATCAGTGCGTCTCTGTGCTCTGTCCCACCCGACGCCGGTGAGCTGACGGCGGGGTGCGTTGCAGTTGGTGGCGGCGGCACCACCCGCGCGGCAGTCTATGCCCTCTCCTCAATGGGCCTCTCCCCTTTGTGGCTCATCAACCGCGACCCAGTCGAAACCGCCGCCATCCTCTCGACGCCCGCGTTCGCGCGGTACGACCTCCGCGCGCTCGAGCGCGAGGAGCAGTGGGGCGAGGACGAGGCAGAGAGGGTGGCGTGCGGCGTGGGAGCTATTCCCAGCTTTGAGCCGCAGACCGAGGGGGAGAGGAACGTGTACCGGTTGGCCGAGACGGTGTTTGCCTCGAGTGGGACTCGTTCAGGCAGGGGGAGGCCTTTGGTGCGCGTCTTTTCCTGCGCAAACTTGGGAGGTCACAGCTCACAGACTGGTCCTGTCGCAGCTCGAGATGGCCTACAAGGTGTGCCGGCCTCTCCTCTCTCTCGTCCTTGTGCTGTGCTGACTCGCCAACCCCTCGCAGCCGCACGTCACGCTCATGTACACGCTCGCACAGAAGCACGGCTGGTCTCCTATCGGCGGTGCGTGTGGCTGAACCACACACTGACCTCGACTCCGCGCTGCCGCGGAGCGAGACTGACCCGTCGGTCGTTCGCTCACTCGCAGGCATCGAAGCCCTCATCCACCAAGCCTTCGCGCAAGACCTCCTCTGGCTGTCAGAATCTCCTCACACTCGGCTGGGGCACCCCGCGGCGGTGGAGAGGCTGGAGGATGCGAGGCGGGCGGCACGGGAGCGGGTACGGGAAGCGGCAGGAGCGCCCGCAGCAGGTCATTGACCCGTGTGCTGATGGTGCACTGCACGAGCTCCCCGACGTAACTTGGCGGGCAAGGAGAGTGCAAGGAGAGCGAGACTACGACGCATGAAGGGCTGCACTGCAGGCTGGAAGACGACAAAGGGCTCGCGGCGCCAGCGCCGGGCCGTGGGAACGGGAGAGGAAGAGCACGTGCCTACGCGTGGTCGAGCATCTGTGTGGGCGCTTTGTCAGACGAGGTCTGACGGCGCAAAGAAGAGTACAGGACGTACGAGTGGCTCGTGACGCTTGGTGCGACTGCTCGTCGCGCGCGTGAGCTTGTAGAGCGAGAGAGCCTGCATCGACCGGGGCCCGTCAGTCTTCCGCGTCAAGAGAGCGCAGACATCATGACCAGACGCACGTTCGCACCGCCACAGACATTGAGCTTGCCGTCGGCGCACACCATGTCGCACTTTGCGTAGTCGAGCTTCTTGGCCCCGCTCGCGAGCGAGTTGCCGGCCCAGCACTCGCCGCCGAACTCGAGACCGACGTAACTGTACCCTGCTGCTTTGGCCGCGCCGATGCACGCTGCGACGGTCTTCGAGGCGGTGGTGAGGGGCTTGGAGAGAGTTCGAGGGCCGACGTCCGAGAAGCAGCCCTGGTACCTGCGTCGGGCGAGTCAGCACGGCAGCGGGAGATTGAGGAAAAGTTCACCACGCACTTGTAGCTCTTGTAGCTCGCGACCGTGTACGGCATGCTGTCGTGACGCAGCAAACGTCAGCAAGCGATTTGAGAAGGTTCGACAAGCGGCGCCTCACTCCTTTGTGACGAGCGAGCCGGGCGGCGCGAACTTGCTCGTGTATGTCGTCGTCTTCTTGAAGAGCGCAGGGATGGCGAGGTTCGCGCACGTCGAGGAGGCGGCCTTTGCGGCTGCGGTCGTCTTGGTGATCGGGTTGCAGCCGGGGAGCTTCTTGAGCGTGCCGAGGACGACCTGCGGGCGGGCGCACGCGCATCAGTGACACGCGGCAGATTTGGTCGAGCAGCGGGACACACTTCGTTGACGTCGGGCGTCTGCGACTCAAAGGGAGTCGAGGTAAGCAAGCGCTCGCTTTGGCGCGTGAGATGGTGAAGCGTCGCACCTTGCGGCAAGCGGGCTCGACGGAGCGGTCATAGAGCTCGAGGACCTGTGCGCGAGACCGTTCAGTACTGTGGCGGACGAGAGAGGCAAGGAGGAAGGGCACTTTGCACTCCTCGATCACGCCGCTGTCGGACGTGCACTCGTCCATCGCCCTCTGCAGGATCTTGACGTCCCAGCCGTTTTCGAAGTCGCCGTGGTATGAACATCCAGTCGGGTCGCCGTTCTGTCGCAAAACACGCGGATGAGCTGTGTGAGCTAGAGGGAGCGCGACGAGGGAGAGCGCACGGAGAGGACGAAGGGCGACTTTGGGTCCTTGGCGAGGTGCCACTGGTCCTTGAAGGCGTTGACGTCGTACAGCATCTCGTCTATGGGCAGCGTCAGCGAGTGTTGTTTGGCAGATAGCAGACTGACGGCGCACAGAAGAGCGTCACGATGCGCTTCGGGTGGGTCGACGGGCAGGCTGCGAAAGGCGCTCATCCGGTCAGGACTTGATCTCGCGGTGCTCAAGATGACAAGGACCGGGGACGTACGGCCAGACTCGCGCCCGATTGGGTAGGCAACGTGTGAAGAGTGGTCGGGCGAATCGAAGTCCTTGCCTGACCAACACGACGGGAAACGAATCTCCTGCGTCGCGCGGAAGGGGCAGCATCAGCACTCGAGGACATGTGTTAGCCTCGCCGGCGAGCCAGGAGACCCAGTCCCCAGGACGACGCACCCCGCGCAGGCCGTCGGGGCAGTTCTGCTGGGGCAACCCCGGGACGCGCGTCTCCTTGACGCCCGTCGCGCCGAGACAGTTCCAGCCGATCGCCTGGTCGACGAGGCTCGAAGCGTTGTACGTGCGGCGGAGCGGCGAACCGGCGAGCATCTTGAAACCCTCGGGGAACGCGAGGACCTTGGTCTTGTCCGTCGAGTGGTGTCGCGGGAGGTAATAGTTGAGCCCGCCATTCGCCTGCTGAACGGACGCAAACGAGCCGTTCCGGAAAGCAAAGTAGAGTTGCGGCTGCCAGTAGGCTGACAGGTCTGCCTTGGCCCGGCACGAGGTGCAGGCGCTCTTGCGCAGGTCGGCGTAGGCTGCAGGCGCCTTTCGGATTAGTCTCTCGTGAATATCAGACTGTTGCTGCGAGTGACGCACTGCTGGTCAGGGAGAAGTCGCTGCCACCGCTGACGGCGTGAACGTGGCCCGCGATCGCTCCTGGGTTGACGATGGGGTCGACTCGGCCGTAAGTGAGAACGTTGTCGCAGGGGAGGCGGAAGAAGGCGAGGGCAGGTGACGCAGCGACGGTGAGCGCCGCGAGGACCGAAAAGAAGCGCATCTTGCGTCGGAAGGGAGCGTGCGGGTCTCGAGGACAAAGAGTGTGTGGGACGAGTTGAGGAGGAAGGGCGAGCGTTGACCAGCAGCGCAGAAGGCCGGGGGCAGACACGGACAGGGAGACCAGAGAGCAGAAGCAGACAGAGAGGCAACGGTGCAGGCTCGAGATTGCGAGGGCGGACGACCCCTCCGGACGGTGCGCAGACGGCGGCGCACACTCCTCCTCGGTGCCCCCGACCCCAGTCTCACGTTTTGTATGGCGCGGTAAGCCGGGCTGAGTGACGGACCGCGTCATCTATCTACACAGCGCAGCGGGATGGGCGCGAGGTCTTCGGAAGCCGAAAGGGGACTCGGAAAGAGCTCGAGAATAACTGGAGGAGGCGAGAGGACGCTGCACGAGCGGGCGATGGTCCACGTGCAGTTCCGTCAAGCAGGAAGCAAGCTCTGTATGGCCATGCAGCATGTCGACTCGTGAGCGGTCGCCGGCAAAGGAGGCGCCGTCGACGTCCGCTTCAAGGCCACCACCAGCACAAGTTGCCGGCGGCGACCCCTCCGACTCGTCCACCTGCTCCGACTCGCACAAATGGAGTCGCCAAAGCTTCACCAAGCCATCAACGACTGGCTCCGACTCGAGTGCGCCCCTCCCGTCCCGTTCTCGCGCCTCTCGCTCCCCCACACGCTGACCTGACCCGAACTCGGCTGCGTCACCCCCTCCCATCTATGCAGTCGGGTGCGTACATGGCCACCTCTCCAATCGAGCTGCTCTGACGCTCTATCTGCAGAACGAGACGACCCGCGCCGAGCTCGAGAGCCTCGTCTCGTCCGGCGACACGGCCGAACTCTCCAAGCGCTTCTCGACCCGCATCGCGTTCGGCACCGCAGGCCTGCGCGGGCCCATGCAGGCCGGCACGTCGTCGATGAACGACCTGACCGTTCTCCAGGCGAGCGCCGGGCTGGCCAAGTACGCCGAGGAGACGACCGCGCGGGCGAAAGAGCGCGGCATCGTCGTTGGGCACGACCACAGGCACAACAGCGAGCGCTTTGCAAGCTTGACCGCTGGTTTGTTCAGTAGGAGAGGGTGGAAGGTGTACGAGCTCAAGGGGTTGGTCCACACGCCCATGGTGGTGCGTCTTCCTCTCGCTTCCTTCTCTCATCGCGCGCGCTGCTCACCGATGCGCCCTAGGGCAGCCATTCTCGACGAGTCACCTCGGGGCCGCGCTCGGTGTCATGATTACCGCAAGCCATAACCCTGCCAAGGACAACGGCTACAAGGTCAGGACAGGCCGCCCACTTTTTCGCCCGTCCGTCCATCCGGACTGACTCTCGTTCCCGCCCCCGCGCCCGCAGGTCTACTGGGAGAACGCCGTACAGATTATCCCGCCACACGACCACGGCATCGCTGCCGCGATCGAGCAGTCGCTCGAGATTGACGAGGAGGCGTGGACCCCGCCAGCGGCGACGGACGGGTGGGACGGCACGACCGAGCTTGTGACGCTCTACATGGAGATGGTGCTCTCCCTGTCACTGCACAAGAGGTGCGTAGGTGTCTTCGTTTCGGAGCGGCCGTTCCTTGGCTGACCTCGCCTCGCTGAAGCAGCACGAACTCGTCGAGCCCGCTCAGATTCACCTACACGGCGATGCACGGTGTCGGCCTCCCCTTCGCAACCTCGGCCTTCGAGACCTTTGGCTTCTCCCCGTCCTCGCTCCTCGTCGTCCCCGAACAGGCCTCCCCGGACCCCGACTTCCCGACCGTGCGCTTCCCCAACCCCGAGGAGAAGGGCGCGCTCGACCTCGCCATCGCACACGCCGACAGTCGTGGCTCGACCGTCGTCCTCGCGAATGACCCGGACGCGGACCGTTTCTGCGCGGCAGAGAAGCGCGAGGACGGGAAGTGGGTGGTGTTCACGGGCGACCAGATCGGGACGCTGCTAGGCGCGTGGGCCCTCGAGCGGTACAGGCAGAGCGGGGCGCCGATTGGTGCGTGATTGTTCCTTTCATAAAGGACAACAAACGAGCTCACCACTGACAGGCGCCCGCGCGCACAGACAAACTCGCCATGTGCGCGTCGACCGTGTCTTCCAAGATGCTCGAGTCGATGGCCAAGAAAGAGGGATTCCAGTTCCGCGAGACGCTCACTGGCTTCAAGCACGTCGTTCCTTGCGCCCTGGATGTTGACGCTTCCTCATCGCGCTGACACCGCCCCGGCTCGATCGCGCGCAGGTGGCTCGGCAACGAGATGCAGAAGCTCGAGGCAGATGGCTTTGCGCCGCTGTTTGCGTACGAGGAGGCGATTGGGTTTGCCAACGGCTCGACGATCCGGGACAAGGACGGCGTGCGTCCCTTTCCTCGAGTAGTCGAGCAGCCTTCCGTCGAGGACTGACCAACTCCACCGTCGCCGCAGGTCACCGCGCTCGCGCTGTTCTGCGAAATGGCGACCGAGCTGGCTCGCGCCGGCAAGTCGCTCTCGGCGCACCTTGACGCGCTGTACGGAGAGTGCGTCTGCTCCCTTCGAGGCACGGAGGCGGCCTCTGCACGACCCTGACGAGAGCTTCCTGCGCCGCAAGGTACGGCTTCCACGCCACCTCAAACAGCTACTTCATCAGCCGCGACCCGGCGGTGACGAACCGCATCTTCTCCCTCCTGCGGTTCGGCAACCCCGACACGGTGCGCCGTTCCCGCTCGATCAAGCCCCCTTTCTCCGCGCCTGCTCACCCCGCCCACCTTTCACAGGACTCTTCCACGGCCTCTCCCTCCTCGCTCAAGCTCCCCACGTCCCTCGCAGGCTACGCCTTGACCACCATCCGCGACCTCACCGTCGGCTTCGACTCGGGGAACCCGCCGTCTTTCGAGCCGAAACTCCCGGTCGACCGCAGCGCGCACATGATCAGCTTTGCTCTCGGCAGCGTCGAGGACGGCAAAGGGGACGGGGACGGCGTCGAGGTGGTCGGGACGGTGAGGACGAGCGGGACCGAGCCAAAGGTGCGCTGCTGCGCTTCCCCTCCTGGCCGCTCTGACCCGTCAGCGTGGCTGACCATCGCGTCGGTGGTCTTCCCGAGCAGATCAAGTTCTACCTCGAGGCGCGCGGGGCGGACCGCGCTGCGGTGCGGGCAAAGCTCGACAAGGTGCGCGAGGCACTCGGGACTGAGTGGTTGAGGTGGGAGGAGAACGGGCTCGTAAAGGCGTAGACCCATGGAGGGGCTTTGTAAAGAGGTGTGGTAGGTGACTGTGAATGGAGTGCAGAACGCAAAGCTGGCGTCGGATGTGCGGCGACGAGGACGTCGAGGCCTGCGACTCGCGACTTGGACTCGTGTTTCCCACTCACCGGGGGCTCATTCTCGCTCGTTCGAGCTGCAGCTCGTCGAAAGCAGCCAGTCGTATCGCTCGAACTACATCAGTCGGAACAGCGATTCCGCCAATCTCGCGACTCTACGACCTCGGTCCTCATCAGCCAGGGCAACTTGCCACAAGTCTCCCTCGCCGCCATGATCACCCGGACGTCCTTGCGCTCGCTCAATACGTCGTCGAGCAAGAGCTGCTGCCGCTGTTACTCGCAGCGGCGCGCGTCCCCACACCCGAGCCTCGTCACCATCCCCTCGTTCCTCTCGCCCGAAGAGCACAAGGTCCTCCTCGTCCACTCGCTCCGCCTGCTCGACTCGCCCTCGCGCACCTCGGCCGCAGCGCGCAAGCTGCGCCGCCAGTGGGTCAAGGCCAACCCGGGGTGGGACCCGACGAGCGGCGAGTTCCCCGCGGACGAGGCGACGCTGTGGGAGGAGGGCCACTTTGACGGCGTCATCCGAGGGTACCGCGAGACGCTTGTCAGGGCTGGACAGTGGGGGGACGAGGCACGGCCAGGGTCCTCGCTCGCATCGGCGCTCGACAAGGTCTACTCGCTCCTGCCCCCACCCCCTCCCTCTTCTTCCTCCTCCTCCAGCGCTGGCGCCGCCTCTTCCTCCTCCTCCACCTCACCACCGTCCTCGCCCCCCGACTACCTCATCCTCCACCTCCTGCACCTCTCCTCCCGCGGCTCGATCGCGCCCCACGTCGACAACCTCGAGGCGTTCGGCCGCACCATCGCGGGCGTCAGTCTCGGCGGGGACCGCGTCATGCGCTTCAAGCAGGTAAGCGAGCCCGCCGAGGGCATGACACGCGACGGGCCGAGCGAGTTTGACGTGCTGCTCGAGAAGGAGAGTGCGTACGTCCAGTCGTGAGTCGGGCACCCCTCGCTCTTTTCTGTCTTTCGCTCGTAACATGGTGCGCTGACTCTGTCTGCGGACGCACGCATCGCAAAGTGAACCTCTGCGGACGCACTACACGCACGAGGTGCTCGAGAAGGCCGTGTGGGAGGGCAAGGAGGTAGGCGGGACGCAGCGTCTGAGCCTGATGCTGAGGGTGCGTCGCTGCTGCCTACCTTCCCGACTCGGCACATCGCTGATGTCGACGAGTACCCACAGGATCGCGTTCCTGCTGATCAGCAAACACCACCGTCGCTGTAGAATGAGCGAGCTGCATCATGCTGAGGTCATCCCGTCCAGCCGCGAGCGCGGCTGCCAGTTCCCGCGCTGGTCGCAGGTGAGGAGCGCCCCCCTGGGGCTGCTCGATTGGAGACGCGATGCGATAAAATATTCCACGCCCGACTGCAACGGCTACATAGAGCGCCATCGTCCCCATCGCTCTACCTTCTCCTCGCCGCGTCCGCCGGCGCAGCGCTCTTCTCCTCGTCTTGCAGCAAGAGCAGCACGAACGTCTTCTTGCGTCTGGGCACACTCGTCGGTTCGATGTTGCCCGTCGTCGTCGAGGCAGAGTCCGCAGGAGTTGGAGACGGCGGTGCGCGGAGGAGGACGCCAGAGAAGATGGTTGCTGCGCGTCAGAGCAAGCCGCGTCGCGTCAAGTGGCGTCGCTGCAGCTGTGAGTGAAAGGGAGATCAGGACGCACCGAGCCGATCCCGCCTTGCGTCACGCTCCTGCGGGTCCGCCGTCTGGTTGAGCAAGACGCGGAGGAAGGCCAGGATGTACAGCAGCGTGTTGGCGTGCTGCAGTTTTCCGAACGCTCGTCAGCCAAGACGTACGGGAGGGAGGACACAGCCCCCGAGCCGGGGGGACGCAGCAGACGCACCGCTTCGGGCAGCTCGCGCACGACCCGGTACGCCTCGTCCCTGTCCTCGCACTCGAGCGCGCGCCCATACGCGCTCCAGCACACGACGGGCTCGCCGAGCGCCTCGAGGAAGACGAGCGCGCAGTCGGCGAGCGAGTGCAGGCCGAGGTGGTCTGCCTCGGCTTCGTCGTTTCCCGGGAACAAGGGCGGGGACGCAGGGCGCGAGGGAAGCGAGGGGGACGAGAGCGAGACGGCGCCGATGTCCGCCTCGAGGGCGTCGAGCGCGGCGACGGCGTCGGCCACTTCCGGGTGGTGCGGCTCTAGTGCGGGCTCGTCGGGTGCTGCAAGCGGTGCCGGAGAGGACAGGAAGCGGTCGGACGGGAAGTCGGCACCCTGCACGACCGACGCGCGGTCAGCTCGAGAAAGCGATGCCAGGTCAGCACGAACTAGAGAAAGGACGCACCGTGTCGAGGCAGTCCCTCGCGAGCTGGATTAGCTCGTCATCCCCCGGCGTCGCAAACAAGCCCGGCACGTCGAGCGCATGCTCTGCGAGGAAGCCCACGAGGCTGTGCAGAGCGAGCGGGACCGCCGAGCGCGGGAGGGGATCCTCTCCTCCCGCCTCAGGCTCGCGCTTCTCGCCCGCCTCGTCGGCCGCGACGACCTGCGCGATCTTGACCCGCTCCTCGAGGCTCGTCTCGCGGATCGGGCCCGGCAGCCGGACGAGGTGCGGCAGGCGGGCACCAAAGACGGTCGGTCGCCACGAGCGCGCGGCGAGCGAGAGGAAGAGGTCTTTGCCCCGGACGCTGAGGACGAGCAGGTCGGCGATCTCTCCAGCCGAGGTCTTGACAGGGAAGGAGAGTGCGTCCGAGCCGGTGGCCGAGGTGACGCGGATGGTGAGCGTGATGGTCTGTCGGCCGGATGGCAGGACGAGGCCCGAGGTGGGCGAGATGGTGAGCCAGGGTGGCGTCAGGGTCGACGTGCCCGGCTTGACAACGAACGACCACGGGGCGATAGCCTGTCCGAGTGGGACACGGTCGGCATAACTGGGGTCAAGCGAGGCTCAAAGTGAGACGCACCGATCCGACGTTGACGACCTCGATCTGCCTCGACACGGGCTCGTCGTACCGGATCTCGTCAAAGTCGACTGACGGTCCCGGCGAGAGCTTGACGTCGGGAAGCTCGTCGCTGTCGTACTGGTCGACTGCGGTGCGTGAAGGACAAGGTGAGCCGCGACAAGGCCGTGCGCACAAGGGGGAACACAACGCACGCTCGGCGACGATCTCGCGCTGCACCTCCTGTCTCCGCTCCTGCAGGACGTCGTAAACCTGCCGGTGCTTCGCTCGTCAGCATCCGTCCAAGGACAACGAGGGCGAGACGAAACACCGCACCGAGACGTGCAGCATGGCACTGACGGGCTTGTGGTCGCTCATCGTTACCTCTGGGTGACTTTGGTACTGCTCGACAGACCGGACCGACTCGTCCCGCATGCCGAGGTACAGGACCCGATCCGTCCACGACGGCACGCGTTGCTTCTCGCTGTGTGTGTGTGTTTCCGTCAGGGCACAGTCAGTCGCCCGTGCTGCACAGAGGCCGGAGCTGTCGAGACGCACGACGTGTCGTAGTTTTGCGTCCCGTTGTCAAACTTGAAGCTCGGCGCAAAGGTGATGGGCGCCTCGCGGAAGCCCTGAAACGCGAGCTCGTGCTCTTGTTGAATCCGGAGCTGGTCGTTTGCGCGAGTCCAGGCCCGTCAGCGCTCGCAGCGTGCGTCGCGAGTGGAGGGGAGCGCGCACCTGGTCAAAGCGGAGGAGGAGGTCGTACTCTTTGTCTCTGACCATGCGGTCGACGTCTGCCCTCGGCAAATCGACGCGGTACTGGACGAGGGGCGACCTGTCCGTCAGTTCTCTCCGGGCGAGCCCGGCAGCGACCGAGCCACGCACGTTCAGGTCGCCGAGCCAGATGAGCGCCTCGCTCTCCCACACGGACCACCCTTCCCCTCCCGCCTTGACCGACTCGGGCCTGAGGTCCGGCGTCCACACTTGGGAAGGGTCGGGAGAGGCGCCAGGGCCACGCGGAAAGACGAGCTGTGCCGCCGTGTCCCTGAACTGGGCGTTGCGCTGGGCAACGTTCTGCACGAACGCGGCGAGGTGCGAATTGACAAACGTGAGCGGCGCGTCGCGGTACCTGCGGACAAACGCGCCTTGTGTGTCGTGAGTGGCACCGTTGTGGAGCGAGGGCGGTCGGGAAGGACGCACCGTAGCCGGATGGCAACGGCGCCCTTGTTGGCGAGCATGCCCATGAGCCCCGTTGCGAGGCTCGCGCTGCTCACGTCCGAGACGTGTCGTCGCACGTCATCCCGCACGTAGACGATCATGAGCGCGCCGACCAGCTGGCGCGAGTGGAGCTGCGCCGGGGGGGTGCGGTCGTGAGTTCGCGACATCGGCACAGACCAAGGAGAAAAGATACAGGCCGCACCTTGGAGTACGAGATGTCTGGGAAGCGCTTTGCGAGGGCCTCCTCGAGTGCTCGACGCCAGACATCCTCACGGTACGGCGTGTAGCGCAGCATGGCCTCGGTCGAGAGGTCGAGTTCCTGGAAGCTGCGTTCGGTCCCGGGGCGGCAAACCTCAGTATCGACACGGCGCGCGAGCAGCGAGAGGGGCAGAGACGCACGCAAAGACGAGGAGCTCTGCCCCGTCGCAGCTGTCCACCCAGGGCTGCACGTCCTGTGCGCCACCCTTCGGCTGCCTGTCATTGACGTTGAACGTCCCGCACCACACCCTGACCTCGTCCTTGTCGAGGAACTCGTCTTCCCTCTCTTCGAGCCGCTCGGCGACCCACCGCGCCGTCGCGGCGCGCTCCTCGGCCGTATAGTCCTCTGACGCGTCGGTCGGGTCGAAGGGTCGGCCATCTGAGAGCGAGAAGGGGTCGGCGGATGTGCGCGGGAGCGGCGAGGGCGGGCCGAGGAGGGAGGACGAGGCAGAGAGGTGCGAGACTGTGCGCAAGGGACGGACGTCAGCGCCCGCGGGGAGGCCAGAGCGCGCGGAAGCTTTCCGCACCAGATGATGACGCCCGTGGCCTTGTGCCGATCCTCGCCCGCGTCGGCGACAGTCCCTCGTCCCCCTTCCCTCTCGCCCTGGCCCCCTCGTAACCCCTCGCCCACGCATGACCTCGCTCCCTTTCCACCTCCGCCGCGCCGTCCACCTCCCGCTGCGCGTTGCGGAACGCGGCGAGGAAGTCGGTCACGGGGCGAGAGAGGAGGTCTGCCGAGAAGGCGAAGGGGCGGTCTGGCGGCGACGTGAGGGTGACCCTGGAAGCTGCGGGAGTAGCCAACTGCGTCAGCGCGAGCTCCCATCCTTGGAGAGAGAGGGAGTGACAGGCGGACTCGGACTGGGGCCGCTGTCGGCTGCCCCAGGGCCAGCAAGCTGCTCCGTCTCGACGCGGCCGCCGCGCTGGACGGGCAACACCCGCTCGACGACGCCGTGCCGCATCACGAGCACCCTGCGAGCGTAGGTGCGTCAGCCAAATTTCCTGCACTCTGTGAAGATAGTACGCACGCTGCCCCGTTGGCCACAGCAGCGCCGTCGCGCTCGCCCGACCCGAGTCCGCCCCCACCAAGGCCCTGGTTGCTCCGCTCGTGCACGACGAGCGCCAGCGTGCACTTGGGAGCTGCTGGTGCGTGTCTCGCGGAAGGGGGCGCGGCGTCTGAAGCGTCGGCGACGTCTGGGAGGAGAGCGAGTGGTCGATCACCGGGGAGGAGGGCGGGGAGCTGGGCACTGTGGCACGGCGTGAGCGTCAGCGCGAGCGCTGGGCAGAGACAGGCAGTCTCAGCTGTGGGTGACTTGCGGACTCTGGTCAGGGACCATGGCGAGGGGTGGCAAGGCGGGGGGTCAGGCGACGTGAGGCCACGGCGGCGGGGAGATGAGCGTGCGAGCAAGACACCGCCCCGGCTTTCCCACCAGTGCTTCCCGCTGGATCAAGACCCAAGTCACACTGCTCACTAGCCATGCACACACTCTCTCTCGACAGCGAGGCGCGAAAAAGGTGAGGAGGGAAAGGCACAGTCGCAGTTGCGCTCCGACCCCCTCCTCCTCCTCCTCCTCCTCCCTCCAGAGTCCCTCCCTGGCCCGCCGCAGCCCACCGAGCAAGCTGCTCGTCGCCCTCGCCGGGACTCCCCACCCTCACGCAAGCGCGAGCAGCGCTTACTCGCGCGACGCGAGCCACTCTGCCTTCTTGGCCTCGACGCGCTCGCGGCGCTCCTGGAGCGACAGCTTCTTGGGGTGCGTCTTCTTGCTCGCCTCCTTCCACTTGGCGAGGTCGGCCTTGTCCGTCTTGGTGTAGGACGGGTCGGCGCGGATCTGCTCGTGCGCCTCGCTGTTGCGCGGGGTGGGGGAGACAAGGGTCAGGGCGGGGCTCGACGATGACGACGACGACGACAGGGAGAGGCGCAGGGCGATGACGACAGGGCGACGACGATAGGGAGACGACGACAGGGAGAGGCGCAGGGCGACGACGACGACGCCGTGACAGCGTCGACGAGCGCGTCGAGAGGGTAGGACAAGCAGGAGGAGCGGTTCTCGGACGCACCGGTACAGGTCCTCGACGTCCTCGGACGAGATGTCGTCCTCGAGGTACGACGCGCTGTTGGTTCGTCGTGGGTCGAGTCAGTGGCTAGCGCGAGGAGGGGGCGTGAGAGGGCAAAATTGGGGGTACATACAAATGCTTCTTGAAGCGCTCATCATCCTCTTCCTCTAGCGACTGTAGCAAACAAGACACGGTGAGCACGATGAGCACAACGAGAACGTCGTGCGGCCAGTTTTGAGGGCGCGAGAGGCGGGAGAGGAGGTCGGGGAGGGGAGGGCCCGGCCGCCGCCGAGAGCTCTCGCTCGACGACGACGAGGTTGGGGAGGGCGGGGATTGACGAGAGAGACGCTGGGCGCACCTCCATGAACTCGGCGACGTGGCCACCGTAGATGTACGACTGAAGGACCTCGGCGTCGAGCTCCTTGGACTCGGGGTCAAAGCCGGGGAAGCGGCCCTCCGAGTGCGGGATGAAGACACCGCCGTCGCTCGCGCCCTTCATGGCACCGAACACGCGCGCACCGGTCGAGGTGCGCGCGAGGCCGACGTCGAGGAAGCACTTGAACGGGCGGGGCTCGCCCTCGATGGCCTCGGTGAGCTCGAGCTCGCCCGACGGCTCGGTGACGCCCTCGTACTTGTCGGCGAGGCCGAGCTTGGTGAGGGCGCGGCGCGCGACGAGGAGGCCGGTCGCGTAGCACGCGGCCCAGTTGGTCAGGCCGTGCTTGATGCCGTAGCGCGGCAGCTCGTGCGAGTAGGCGGCCGCGAGGACGACGTCACCCTGGAGCTTGGCCGAGACGATCTGGCGGGGCGGGGCGGGGCACGGGAGGGCGAGGTGTGAGCTTGACTGCGCAAAGAGACAGGGAGCAGGGGCGAGAGGGCGAGGGCGAAGCACGCACCTGGCAGATGACGTCGCGGTTGGTGATGCGGACGACCAAGCGGTACTTCGGGCTCGCGTACTTGTTCTTCGCCTGAACCACAAGGCGCTTGCGCGCTGAGAGGCGTTGGGAGAGCGGGGGGTCAGCGGTGGGCCACAGAGGAGAGGAGAGGGAGAGGAGAGGGACGGACCGTAGTAGTCGGTCTTGCCCTCGCGACGGCGACGGTACTTGACCTGGAAGCGGGAGAAGTACGCGTCGTTCTTCTGGGTCTTCTGCAGGGTGGCTCGCCCGAACCGGGTCAGCGGGTCGTGGCTGCGAGGGCAGAGCGAGAGGGGCGGGACAAGGCCTGAGGACGTACGACGAAAGGCATGCTGTGGGTCGGTCGCAGTCGAATGCGCAGGGTGCAGGCAGACAGGAGCGCGGGCGGGCAGGCGTGGTCGAGGTGAGGCGCGAGTGTCGAGTCGGGGCGAGCGTGTGAGCAGGGACGGCGAGGAGGGGGTGCAGCAGGGGGAGGGGGAGAGACGGGGTCAGCACGCGCGGCTCTCCAGGGATACACTGTTGACACCAACGAAGCCCCTCTGACCACCCGCAGGACAGCCCCCCCGCCAGGGTGGAGCGAGTGGGCGACTGGCTGCGTGCTGAAAAGCTGCCGGGGCGGGTTCCTCCTCGCTCGCCGGCTCAGGCGCGCCGCTCGGGGGGCTGGCGGGTGGTAAGGCGTGCAGGAGAGCTCTTGAAAAAAAAAAGGGCCATTGAGCGGGAGAGCAGACTGACGCGAACTGACTGGGCCCGGGGTACAAGGAGAGAAGGAGGAGCCGCGACGGGGCGCAGCGCCAGCTCGTCCTCTCGCCTCGGACACTCGCCTCCTCCGCGGACCTCGCCTCTCTCTCTCTCTCTGGCTAGAGCATGCAATCACAGCTCTCACCTTCTCTACTATCTCTCTTCCTCTCGCCCACGACCTAGCACACGCCACCCTCTCCTCCGCCTCTCTCTCTCTCTCGAGCTCGACCCACAGGACACTCGAGTCGACCCCACTCGCTTGCAAGTCTATCCTCGCCCGCCACCCGCACCCACCAGCGACACACAGACGACGACACCACACAGAGACACACTGACGAGAACGCGCGCTTAGAACGGCTGCGGGGCGAGGCAGAGGCGGGTCAGGACTGGGGTTGCTCGCTCGCCTCCAGACGAGCAGCGGAACGAGTGACGGGGGGGGGCAACGCACCTTGTCCGAGTCGGGCGTGTCGTCGACCTGTGTGAGAGAGTGTGTGCAACGGGGTCAGTGACCCAACTCGCAAGCTTCAACCCCGGTTGCAGGCGCAGGCTGGCGTCCAGGGCCGAGGGGAGCGGACAGCTCACGTAGTAGCTGCGGACCTGTGTGCGCGTCAAGAGAATCGTGGTCAGTCTGCCTGCTCAGGCGGGATGCTGTACTGCCGCGTCGGCGTGCAGGACTCGCAGCCCGCCCGGCACGCGGTGGGCCACTCTGACTGCAGCAGGGGAAACAGGCGACGCACACCCGGGACCATGTCGAGGACGCTGTCGCGCGTGGCACGCCAATCGCGTCAGCTCTGAATGCCACACGGCACGGTGGACCCGCAAGAGAGAGAGAGAGGGAAGGAGAGCCACTCACTCGCGCTGGAAGCGGGGGATGCCGGACGCAATGACGGCGATCGCACCGACGCCCGCAAAGCCCCAGCTGCAGTAACGAGACCCGCGCACCGTCAGCCCTACACAGCTCGGGACAGTCACTTTGGAGGGGGCACGCACAGGGCGAGGTTGGGGGCCAGCTTGGTGAAGAAGGCCGGGGTGAAGCCGAGGACCGCGCGGCCGGGCTTGAGGGGCTGGATGCGGGGCCTGGTTCGGTTCGGGGAGACGTGAGCGCGTGGACTGGTCAGCTGGTGCTCGTGGGCTGGCGTGCTGCTCTGCCGACGGCGGCCACTCTCGGGGGGCGCGATGAGGAGTGGGAGGCGGCGGACTCGGCGAGCGCTGCTGAGAGGAGCGCGCGCGCATGAGCGTGGAGGGGCTAGGGGGCAGGGACGCACTGGGCCATGGCGAACTGGGAGGGGACGTGCGACGTGGACGACGAGGCGAGGGTGATGGCGGCGACGAATCCGCTTCCGGCTGAGTCTCTCGACCGCCAGCTCTCACTCTCGCGCTCGCCTTTGCTGAGACTCTTGTGCTTGTCGACGACTTCTGTCTCCCGCTAGACTCTCGAGCCTCCCCCGCTGCACCCGCCTAGAGACTTGCGCTCGCCATGTCGTCTCCGTTGCCGCCCGTCGCCGCCAACGCGTCCGGACCCAAGGTCGACGTCTCCGCTGTCGAGGGTGGTGATTCCCCCGTCAAGACGAAGGGCGTTAAGCGCACCGCTGCTGCCGCGTCCTCGTCGAGAAGCGGTGGCGCCTCCAAGCCAAAGCCAAAGCGCGCGCGCCTCACCGTTGGCGACGACGAGGCGACCCAGGTCACCTGCCTCGACGAGTCGTACCGCGTCCCCCTCGCCGACGGCGACTGCTTCTACGTCCCCGACCTCGTCGACGCCGAGACGGCGCAGGAGTGGCACGACGAGCTCGTCAAGCTCGACGAATGTACTTTCCCTGCTCGCTCCCCCCTTCGCCTGAATCTCTGCTCGCCCGCATCTCGTCCGGTGCTCATCTGCACCCACCTTGCGTGCCCGCGACAGGGTATCGACCGACACTCAAGGTCTACGGCAAGGACGTCGTCCAGTCGCGCAAGATCGCAGGCGAGCTCTTGCCCCCGCGCTCCCCGTCCTGTCCGCACACATCCTGACGCGCCCGTCTCTCCCTCCTCGACGCCGCTGTCCTCGACAGCCTTCGCGACAGACCCCGCCCTCGAGGTCAAGTACAGCGGCCACCCCGTCAAGATGAGCTACTCGTACCCGCCCCTGCTGCGCAAGATCCAGGACCTCGTCGAGGCCCGCCTCGGGATCAAGTTCAACAGCGTGTTTGCAAACCTGTACGAGGACGGGAGGTGCGTGTCTCTTTTCAATTTCGGTGGGCTCGGGTCAAGGTGCAGGACCGACTGACGGACTCGCGCGGGACCGCAGCGTCTACATCGGCAAGCACCGCGACAATCGCGAGAACCGGTGCGCCCGCTCGCATCCCCCGCATCGACTTGCTGCACTCGCTGACGGATTGGGCATTGGCAGCGTCATCGCGTCCCTCTCGCTGGGCGCGCCACGGACCTTCATCCTCACGCACACGAACCCGCCTCCCGCCCCGTCTCCATCCCCCACCACCGCTGTCTCTTCCGCTCCCAGCGTCCCCAGCGCCTCCGCCTCCCCCAACGACGACCCCGCCACCGCCGCCCCCGCCGCCGCGCCCTCGCCCCTCCTCTACGCCCACCGCACGACCCTCGCCTCGGGCTCGCTCCTCGTCATGCAGGGCGCGACGCAGCAGCACTGGAAGCACGAGGTGCCGCGCGAGAAGCGCGCCGTCAAGACGAGCAGGGTGTCGTTGACGTTTCGGCAGTTGGTGTTTTGATCCTTCCCTGGAAAGGGCGGCGGGCGGCGGAGGGGAGGGGTGCAACGGTCGAGGTGAGGTTTGTCTTGCCGGGGCGAGTGAACAGAGTAGGCACGTTGTGCAGAGCAGCGAGGTTGGAACGAGGGCAAGGACGCCTCTCTCGTCTTTGTGCCACAGGGAACGCTCGAGAACGACGGAGGCACAACCAAGGTGGTACAGTTACAACTCGCCGACACGGCGCGCCCTTCTATGACTCCATCGTCGTGCGCTCCTGGACCGTCTCAGCGGCAGCCGTCCTGCGTCGAACCCCGTCTTGAGCGCCTCGACGGACCTGGACGCGCCTCGTCGACGACCCCGTGCGCGCACGCCCATGCGCGGGGCTCCCCCCCCGCGCCCACTCACAGCCCACACGCACGCCACATGCACGACTCGTCGCGCTCTAGTGGCTGAGGAACTTCCTCCCCTTGCCCCACCTCCTCGCGAGGGTCCTCCTCCCCGCCTTGGACTTCTTGCGCACGAGGAACCCGTGCTTGCGCTTGCGGCGGACCTGACTCGGCTGGTACTCTGCGCCGTAGACGGCCGTGCGGACCTGGTGCTGCTCGGGGCGCGGGGACGCCGCCGCGAGGAGCGAGAGGACGGGGGAGGAGAGGGACGGGCGCAGAGAGGGGAGGAGGGGGCGCGCGCCGCTGGGGCGGAAGAGGGTCGACGCGGAGCGGCTGATGAGAGAGGTTGGTGTGGAAGCGGCTGCGGCTGGTGCGGGTGCGGCGGGTGGTGCCCGGGCGAGGAGCGTCGAGGGTTGAGGGCGGAGGGAGGAGGAGAAGGAGAGGGCAGAGCGCGACGAGGACGCGAAGGCGCGGGGGAGGCGAGGCATGGCTGGGCTGCGCTGCGCTGTTTTGGTGTAGGTCGAGGCGAGTCCTGTTGGTGTGAAGTCGCGGCGAGGGCGAAGGGAGTTGCCTGGCAGCTGGCGGTCGCGAGCAGCCGAGCGAGCGGACGGGCGATGAGCTCGCTCTCCTCCTCTCGCTTCATGGGCCTGTCTGACGAGTGGAACACGCTCACCGACACTATAGGAGCCAGCTCATTCAGTGTCAGCCCCGCTCACTGAGAAACGACTGTGCCCCCCTGCACTCCGACAGCTGCTGGGCCAGTGGCCAGGGCCGCGGCCAAGTTGAGCGCGACGGACACAAACGAGCGAAACATGCATGGACAGGAACAACGACACAACGAGGACAAACAACGCACAGAACGAGACCCCCACCCGACCGCTCACCCACTCACGACTCGGCCTCGCGCACCCACGCGTTCGAGTTCCACGCCCTCTCGCCGCTCCTGTACGGCCTCGCGGGCGTCACGTACGTTACGACGTCCTCCCACGAGGACGCCCCCTCGTCCTCGAGCATCGAGACGAGGTCCTCCCCCCGGACGACGACGCCGAGCTCAAAGTTGTTCGCGCCGGGCGAGAGCTTGCGCGAGGGGCTGCGGTCGCCCTTGCCCGGGACGAGCGCCGGCTCGCCCCATGCGGCTTTGCTCAGGTTGTGCGAGCCGAAGTAGGCCATGTACGGCGGTGGCGGCGGAGGTGGCGGGCCGGTCGGGGTGTCGCCGGCGGCGGTGGAAGGGGCGGTCGTCGAGGGAGGCGGCGACGGGCGGAGCCAGAGGATCGACTTCTCGTGAAAGAGGCGGCCAAAGTCCTTGGACTGGTAGTCGTGGAACAGGGAGCGGACCTCGGCCGAAGCCGACTGCCAGTCGCTGGAGCGGATACAGCAGCCGATGTTGCTCGCGATCTGTGGGAGCGGCGCCGCACAGTGTCAGCCACCCGATTTGCCACAGGGGCATATGGGAGCGCGTGAGCTCACCGCACGGACGTCGTCTTCGCACGCGTTGACGGTCGCGCTCGTTGGGAAGACGATGCGCCACCTGGGGAGGTCGAGCGCGTCGACGTCGACCTCGACCGCCCTCTGCGGGTTCCTCCCCCTGAGAAGCCTGTCCATCCGCTTCATCCACGCCTGTGCCCCCTCCTCGTGCAGCGGCCCGACACTCCCGCAGCAAAACTCGAGCTGCACGTCGTGGCGCTCCTCACGCGGGATCAACCTTCGCGCGAGCGCATTGAGGCGGAACGCGCCAAAGTCGTCGCACGTGTTGGGACCTTTGACGCGCGGTGTCGAGGGAACGAGGTGAACGCGGTCGTCGGTCGCGCGAAAATCGTACTTGCCGCGCAGTTGATCGAGGAACGAGGGAGGGCAGCCGAGGGTTTCCATGTGGGCGAAGAGGCGCTGCTCAAAGTCGGTGGGCGGGCTGCCGCGCTGAGGAGCGGGCAGCTTGGGGAAGCTCTGCACGAACCAGTGCTGTAGGGGAGGCGCCTCTCAAGCGCGAGTCAGCCCGAGCCCGAGCGTCAAGGCGCACGTGGACGAAAGGAAAGGAGCACGCACATTGTCCAAAAGCTCCATGTCGCCACGCATGGCGTTGGCCGAGGTGATGACAACAAGGACGAAGCCCGGGTAGCGCACGACAAAGGCCTTCGTGTGGACGCAGCCGGCTCCTCGTGGATAGACAGCCTGCCAGTTCGGCCCGGCGACGGCACGCCACAAGTCGTGCAGCTCCCTCGCGACGTCGTCGTGTTTGTCCTTGCCGCTGAGCGCTCGGTCGGGGACGGGGACGCCGGCGCGCGTGCAGGCAAGGTTGCGCAGCGGGTCTCCGTTGATGTCGCCCGACACATGCAGCGGGACACTCCGCCAGCGATGCGGGCTTGCGCCGTCGACCGCGATGGGCAGCAGCGGCGCGAGGAAGTCGAACTCGGGGATGTAAAAGTTCATCCACGCGCCGACCATGGACTCGGCGCGGACGAGCTCGTGCAGCTCGATGCAGTTGGGCGCGCCGGCGAGAGCACGTCCGGGCGTCCGCGTGTGCAGGATGCGACCGCCCTTGAAGCGCTCGAGACCCTCGGGCCAGAGGACAGCTTTGGGGATGGCGTCGGGACTCGGGGCCGGCGCATGAACGGCGCTGTTGCCGAGGGCGAGCTGGTACAGCGCGCCCGCGAGGAGGGGCGGGACCTGGCCCGAGAGAGCCATGGCCATGGCATAGCCCCGCCAGCCCGCCAGGTGGCCGCCGTGCGAGGGGCCTTGCGAGGTGGCGGGGGAGGGGGGAGACCGGATGTGGGGCTTGGCATCCTCCTCGTTGTCGTCGTGGGGGCGCTTGAGGCGGCTGCTACTGATGCCCTGGATGACAGGGCCACGGTCTGGCCGGGCGAGCTGCGCCCAGAGGGCGCGTTGGACCGCCTGGGCCTCGAGAGCCTCGCGCGAGTGGTCCATGGGCCTGCGGCGCGCGGACGTGGGCGTGCGCCCAGAGCCCGCCAGGAAAGCTGAACTGGATCGGTCTAGAGCAGTATCGGGTGCGGTGAGCGGTGCAACGAGAGCGAGGGGAGAGGCCAGGACGAGACTCGGACCTCTTCCGACTCAACTAGCTCGCCTCCCGGCACGGCCCTGATCGCTGTTGCCTATCGTCGCGATACAGTCTTGTAGGTGCTAAGACCTGTCTAACGTCTACTCTGTCATCCTCTGGCGCAACCAACCTGCCTGCTGTGCGAGCGTTGGCAGCCTGGCGAGCGCCTGCGTCGGCACCCCCAGCCCGACCTTCTTGAGCCGCACGGCGAGGCGCATCGTCGCGATCTGTGAGAGTAACACTGCGTCAGTGCTGTCGAATCAAGACGAGCACAAAATGGAGACGAGCGACGCACCGAGTCGCCGCCAAGAGAGCTGAACGAGTCGTGCGCGCCAATCTCGTCGCCGTGAACCCTGAGCACCGCCGACCACTCTGGCTTGAGCCGCTCGACGATCGCACTCGTCTCCGCGTCGAGCTCGGCGAGCGCGGAGCCGCCCCCGTTCACCGGTGCTGACCCTGCAGCCGCCGCCTTGCTCGTCGCGCCGCGCTTCGCCCGCGCGAGGTCGCCCGCGGCATCGTCCACGAGCTTGACACCCGCGACGGCCGTGCACGGTGCCGTCGTCAGGTAATCGAGGACCGTCGCGACGCTCTTGAGCACGCCCTCGACTTCGCTCTTGTCGATGATGCGCTCGTCAAAGAAGCACGCCAGCTCGAGCCGGTCCTTGTCGTCCTTCTCGGGCGTCACCTCGAACGAGAGGGTGTAGTTCGTCGGCATGTGGATCCGCTCCGGAGGTTGGCGTATCGGCCACGGCGCGGCGGCCTCGAACGACGGGTCCCGCTCGGCGAGCGACTGGAACGTGACGAGGATGTCGAACAGGTCGGCGCGGCCACCGGGGAGGTCGCACACGGACGCGAGCTGCGAGAGCGTCACGTGCTGGTGCAGCCGGGCGCGGCGGTCGGCTTCGGCCTCGGCACACGCGAGTGAGAGGAGGGAGGCGCTGGGGGAGTCGAAGCGGACGCGCGAGGGGAGGACTGAGACGCAGGGACCGATGATCTCGTCCGCGTCGACGACATCGATGTCGCGGCCGGAGCGGACGATGCCAACGTTGACATCGCTTGAGCCGGCGTGGTGGTGCAGCGCGACGAGAATTGCCAGTCGGCTGGCGATGGCGGGAGTGATGCCGTGCTTCTGCGACAAGGCGTCGAGCTCCCCTGACCAGTGCAGGATAGCTGCGCCAGTCGTGGCGAGCATGTCGCCGTCGAGCGGGTTCTGCGACGGCCAGCCGAGCGGCCTCGTGCCGTCGAGGTAGCCGCGCCAGAAGTCGACCGTGTCTTGCGGCGGCTCCGACTCGCTGAGCCACCAACCTGCGACGTTGCCAAACGAGGGGCGCTCAGGAGGTGACAAGTCGAAGCACAGGTCGCGCAGGTCCGCCGTGAGGAGCTCGAGCGTCCAGCCGTCGCTGCAGGAGACGGCAGCGTCAGTGCGAACTTGCTCCGAAGATAACGTTCGTGTGCGCACCTCATGGCGTGATGCATGCTCCACGCGAGCTTGCGTTCGCCGTTCGCGAGCGAGAAGAGCGCAAACGAGAGCGACAATCGGCCCCACTGGAACAAGTGCGCGCCGCGGTCCCGCCGCAGCCAGTCCTGGGCGTAGCAGCGCATCAGTACTCACGCGCGTACCGAGGCGAAGAGAGAGCGAGGGCAGGAACGCACAATGATGACCTCGTCCGCCGACTCTCCCTCGCGCACCTGCACCCGCTCGACCTCGACCTGCCGCCTGACCTCCTCGTCCTCGGCATCCAGCACGACCGCGACAGTCCGCTCGAGCGTCTCGCTGACGACAAAGACCTCGCGCAGGACGTCGTGCCGCCGGACGAGCTCGCGCACGCCCTGCTGCAGCTTGGCGGGGGGGAGCTGGGCTTCACTAACGGGGACGTTGTACACCGCCTGGGCGTAGTAGTGTCCTCGCGGCGAGTCGAACGAGGGAGCGAGGAGCGCGTCCTGGGCGGGGGAAGTCGGGTAGACGTCGGCGATGCGAGTGTGGGGCAGGGCGGGGCTCGACGAGGCCAGCTCGGCGAAGAGGGCATCACGCTGTGCAGGAGGGACGAGCGAGAAGCGCTCGTACGCCACCTCGGCGGCCGTCGTGCCGCTCTGTGCGGGTGCGTCAGAACCGACGCGCTCGAGTGCCGCCGCGCACGCAGACAGCGTTGCCGCCTCGGCCAGGTCGCGGAACGTCGCGCCGCGGTAGCCCTCTGCGCGTACGGCGCCCACGAGCTTCATGAACCGGATCGAGTCGCCGCCGAGCTTGATGAACGCGTCCTGGTCCGCGATGGACGCCCCGCTCGGATCCTCGGGCAGGCGAAGGATCTTGGCCCATGCGCGGCGAGCCGCATCGTGCGCAGGCGACCGGGTGTACGTGCGCTCCTCGTAATCTTCCGAGGACCCGTTCGATCCCGACGAGCGCTGCGCCCGCGTCGCGCTGCGCCAGTCGAACGACTCGGCAAGAGCGCGCAGCGTCTTGCGGTCCGCCTTGCCCATGCCCTGCGTCGGGATGCGGTTGACAGCGAGCCAGTAGCGCGGGACCATGTAGGTCGGGAGCCTCTCGCCGAGCCGGCCTTTGAGCTCGTCGGCGAGGCCGGCAAATCTGGGCGTCGACGTGAGCGGCAAGACCTCGATCGCGCCGGCCGAGTGCGAGTGATGAAGCTCAGCGGACCCGTTCGTCGTCGCAGAGGTCGGCGCGAGCGAGGACGAGAGCTCGAGGAAGGCGACGAGCGCCGTGCCGAGAGAGGGGATCTCGACCTTGTCGACGATGCCGCGCGAGACGGCCGGGTTGGCCTTTGACGAGAGGTTTTCCTCGATCTCGCCGACCTCGATTCTGCAGGGGGACGGTCGAATGAGCCCCTTGGACCTTCAACAAGCGCTGGGCGGAAGAGAGAGAGAAAAGGCACACACCGCAGACCGTTGACCTTGACTTGTCCGTCCTTCCTCCCGAGGCACTCAATCCATCCCTCCTGACCGCCTTCACGCTCCCACCCTGTGACGACCCATCGGCCCAGGTCACCCGTGCGGTACATGACCTCTCCCCTCTCGCCGATGCCCTCCGTCCCGTCGAGCGCGACGAAGACGCCCTCATTGAGCTCGGGGCGGACGTACCCGCGCGTGACCTGCGCGCCGAGGACGCAGATCTCGCCAATGCAGCCGAGGGGAAGGGGTTTGAGGGGCGTCGAGGGTGAGGAGGAGGAGGAGGCGGGGAGAATGTGAATGCGGGTTGCGCCAGTCGGGCGGCCGATAGGCAGTGAGAAAGGCGCCGGCGGGGAAGGCGAGGTCGACTGGTTCGAGATGACGCCGACAGTCGTCTCACTGTGCGAGGAACGGGAGCGAGGTGAGCACCTCACCGATGAGAGTTTGACGAGGGAGCGACGCACGTTGGACCGTAGTCGATGCAAACCCTCACCCCCCGTTCGCGCCACTTCTCCCTCACAGCCTTCTCGACCTTCTCTCCACCCGTGTTGACCTGCTTGATGTGGAACCCGGCGCGCTCCCACGCCTCGCGGACCGTCTCGCCTTCGCGGGGCTGCGCCTCGTCGTGCTCGAAGAGGATGGCGCCAATCGTGGGCGTCAGGTCGACGAGCGTGCAGTCGAGGGCGAGGATAGAGTCGGCGAGGGAAGAGTAGAGCGACGAGGGCGTGGTGACGCAAAGTGTCGCGCCGTGCTGAAAGGTGCGGCAGGTCAGCCACGAGTCTTGGACAAGCTTGCCGCGCAAGGTGGTGGACGTGGCGACCGAGCAGAAAGTGGTGCACTCACGGCAAATGTGTCCCAGATGTTCATGACGCTGACGTCGAACGAGTAAGACGGGAACTGCAGCACGCGCTCTCCCCGTGCGCGGCCAAACACGCCGCGGTAATTCCTGCACAGGCACGGAAGGGCGCACGTCAGCGAACCTGTCTCGGCACACGAACTAGGCGCGCCAAGAAGAGGATGAAGGAGAAGAGACTGCGGCAGCTCACCTCAAGAAAGCCGCGACGTTGCGCTGCTCGACCATGATGCCCTTGGGCTTGCCCGTCGTGCCGCTCGTGTAGATGACGTACGCGAGGTCGTCTGCCCTGACCTGCGGCCAACCCCCTGCGTCCCCGAGGCTCGGGACGGGGAACTGCTCCGCGAGCTCCGCCGCCGACGTGCGCGTCGCGGCAAAATCGAGCAAGGGTCCGAGCACCTGCGCAGGATCGACGACGCGCGTGAACAGCTCGCTTTGAGTTCCGTCGCGCTGCCACGCTGCCCATCGGGCCTGCTCGCCGTCAGTGCCCTGGACGAGCGCGACGCTCGCGAGCATGCCCTTCTCGGCGAGCTCGCCGCAGATGCCCTCCTTGCGCGCCGACGGGAACGACGGCTCGAGGGCGAGGTAGCCGAAGCCGGCGAGTGACGCGGCGAGGAGGGACACGACCATCGAGGGCGACTTGTCGATGACGATGGGGAGGACGAGAGCGCCGTTGCGAGGTGCTCCGGGAGCACGCGCAGAGTGGGGAAGAGAGAGGAGGAGCTGCGCGGCGAGGTAGTGGGCGAGGTGGGATAGCTGGGCGTAGGAGAGGCGGACGGCGCCTGCGCTGTCGGGCTCGGAGGGGGAAGGGACAAAATGGAGGGCAGGGTCGTCCGGGTACCGCTCGGCGGCATGCAGGAAGAAGGCAGAGAGCGTCTTGACTGTTGTAGGGTAGGCGTCTGGCTCATGGATGGTTGACGAGCAGGAAGAGTAGCGTGCAAGGGTAGACGCTTCGTAGGGCGGCGCGAGGTCGATGGACGCCAGCGCGAGGTCGGGCGTCGCCTGCAGGATGGCGTCCAGCCCAGTCTCGATGTGCTCAATGAGCCACTGTGCTTCCTGCTGGGGAAGCGTCGCCGTGTCGTAAGTGAGGGCGAGCGAGACGCGTTTGCCGTCGGCGACGAGGGCGTAGTCGAGGTGGAGGGGCGTCGACGCCGTCGGTGCGGGTTCCCCTGCGCCGTTTCTGCCGTAGACGGTGAACCTCGGCCCGTCTTCGCTGTTGCCCTGCTTGACCTCCCGCACCTGCCCGAGGAGCCGATCGAGGGGTGCGGCCAGGTCCAGCTCGCCCTCGACTACGCCACCCTGGACCCCGAGGAGAAAGCGGTCCTCTCCCGCGTGCGCTGCGAGGACGAGTGCCGCTGCAGCACGCACGGCGACGTCAATGTCGCGAGTTGCGCAAGTGTCGGGCGGTGCAGCGTTGGTGAGGGAGAGCTGGACGGTCCTCAGCCGCTCGAGGCCGAAGCGGTAGCCCGTGGGCAGTCGGGGATAGTCTGGCGGGGGCATCGTGTGTCGTACCCAGAGCGCTGTGAGGTGCGAAGGAAGGAAGAAAGTACGAGGGAGACGATCGGCTCGGAACAAGTGCTCGCTCCTCGTCGTCGGGCCGAGGCAGAATCTCGTGTCTCATCAGCGACCCCGTGAGCAGCGTCACGTGCGTGAAATAGGGACCCGGGTCGACAACTTCCGCTCAATTGCTCTCTGCGTCTCTCACAGCGCTGCACTTGCTCCGAGTCTCGCTCCTATCGACTGCACTGAACTGCAGTCTTGCCTCTTCCTTGTTCCACCGCGCGTCTCCAGTGCGCGTCTGAACAGCTTGCTCCTCAGCTCTCTCCCAATCCGCCGGCGCCGCCCCACCTCGTCTCAAGTTCCATGTCGTACACTGGCAAGGCCGCCATCGTCACCGGCGCAGCCAGCGGTGCGTGCCCATTAGCACCCACTGAACTCACCACCCTACTGACGACGCCGTCAACTGCAGGAATCGGCCGCGGCATCGCAGAGCACCTCCTCGCAGAGGGTGCCAAGGTCGTCGTCGCCGACCTCAACGCCGTCGCTGGCGTCGAGGTAGTACAGAAGCTCAAGGACAAGTGGGTCGCCTCTGCCTGCGTGCGAGACCTGGGCTTCGGGAGTGCAGCGCGAGCAGACGTCCGCCGCGCGAGGCCGCCGCATGTCCCGCTCCTCACAGCACTGATTTGTCCTCCTCCTGCAGGTACGGTGCTGACAAGGTCGAGTTCTGCGCCGTCAACGTCACCGACTGGGCGTCCGTATGCAGCTTGTTTGCCCTCGCGAGCAAGACGTTCTCCAGGATCGACTTTGTGGTTGCGTTCTCCCGCGCGCCCGACTCGCACTGTTCTAGATCTCTGACGCCATCTCTCGACCAGTTTGGGAATGCTGGAATCGCGCAGATGAGGGAGATGCGCTCGTCGGATCCGACGCACTTTGCGACGACGCAGCACGACTCGCTCGAGGACCTTGCGGAAAGGCCGCCATCGCTCGCCGTCATCCGCGTCAACCTCGACGGTGTACTCTACACTCTACATGCCGCCCTCGCCTACTTCCGCGCCCAGGACAAGGACGAGAACGGTTGGCGAGGCAAGTTCGTCGCGACTGGTTCAAACGCGTGCGCGCTCTCTGTCTCTCTCTCTCTCCGAGGCGTCTCTGCTCCTCTACTAGACCAGGGAGGCTGCGTCCACAGGTCTTTCTATCCGTTCCCGAACGACGCGCTGTACGCGGCGGCAAAGCAAGGCGTTCTCGGCCTGTGTCGTGCAGTGGGGCCAAAGGTACTCGCCGAGGGCATCACTGTCAAGTGAGTCGCGTGATAGTGTCTCGTCGCTCCGAGAAGCGCTCAAATGCGCTCTTCCACCTGTCTCGCGCAGCTGCTTTGGACCCTCGGTCGTCGGTGCGTCCGCTCCCGCTCCTTCGCGCGCCCCCTGCTGCTTACCTCGCGCGCTCCGCAGCCACCGGGCTCGCTCCGCCCGACTTCATCGCCATGCTCGAGCGCGAGCACCGGTTGACGCCGATGAAGACCGTCACCGACGCCGTCGACGTGTTCCTCGCGCCGCAAAGCAGGGTGACGGGTACGTCGTCTCGCGCGCTCGGCCCTGCGTTCCTGCCATTCGATGCTTTTGCGCCGGCCTTTGTCTTAGCCAGAATCATTCATGACTCTTTCACCTGCTCCCCCTCTCCCTCTCATAGGCCAGATCATCGAAAAGTGCGGTCGACGCTCGCTCCCAGAGTCCCGGCCTGGCTCCCTCGCTGACACCTTTTCCTCTCTCTCGAAGCTGCGGCCTCAAGAACGTTTTCCGCGCAGTCCCGCAGTACCTCGACGCGTCTGCGCGAGCCAACATGAACGAGTTCCATCCCGCCGACGAGATTGACGAGGCGCTTTCTGTCGAGGGAGCTGGGCTTGAGGTGGTCGCGTAGCGAGTCAGGACCAGAAGAACGTATGTACAGGACAGACCTCATCTACGGGGTTCTCGTATCATGGGATAGGTCACTGGGAGAGGGGCAACACTCGTACAGACCTCGAACCTCCGCCCGATCCTCTCCGCCGGTCTAGACAGGCGGCGTGCAGCCCAAGCTGGTCGCAGCGCCCTTCTTGAGCGCTTCGCGGAGGGCCGTGCCTGATGCCCACATGCCGAGAGCGGCGGTCGCGAGCGCGGCGAGGAAGAAGACAAAGAGGACGAGCCTGTGCCGTGCGGGCGTCAGTCCGGTGCCGGGGCGAATGCTGTCAGGTGCAAGGATGACACACTTCAACAAGGTGCGCTTGCGGCCTCCGTAGAAGATTGCGCGGCGCCAGCGAGACTGTGGTCGCGGCGTCAGCGCGACCGTCAGGGGAAGGGGTTGAGGTTGTCGGCTGACTCACCCAGGACCTCCAGGTGTCCTTGCGCCTCGGAGACACCCCGGCAGATGAGAACGGCTCGTCCTCGGAGGCCGCGTCATCGGACATGAAGAAGCCGAGCAAGAACACCGGAGGGAATGTGTAGCTGCGGAGGGCGAAAGAAGGTCAAGCCTTGAGCGCTCTTGCGGCGACCGGCGCACACTAAGGACGTGTGATGTTTACCTGAACTGAAAGATGCATGTGCTCGCCACAAGGCCGCTGCACGCAGCGAGCGGGACAAGCGTCAGCTCATCCCCAGTCACGGTGCTGGGGAGACCGCTGCACCTTTGGTGGTCGCCCCAGCCGCGCAGGAGGAGAGAGCCTGACTCGCCTGAGGGTACCAACTGAGGGGATGCAGGATCCAATGAAGAATGCTGCTGTCCAGAAAAGAACGACGAGGCCGGACCAGATCATGCGGCCCTGACGGGTCATGAGCGGGGGTCCCTTGAACAAGCCCTCGACGATGTTGATGTAAATGACTTTGAGACCACTGCTCCCTCGCTCTTGGGACTCAGTTGCGATCCATCACGCGCAGCTGCGGAAAAGAGCGAGACGCACATGTTGCCGTACAAAGCGGCGGCAATTGCTCCCGTCACGAGGGCGAGCGCGTTGCCCACGGTCTGCCACGCGTACTTGGAGACGCCCTGGTACGCCAGGTTCAGTGTGAACTGCCCTTGAAGTGCGTAGACCTGCGGAGAGGGCGGCGGGTCAGGTTAGGAAGGTCACCCTGGGGTCGATCTCGCTCGGCCCTGGCCACAGCTGGTACGTTCACGAACTCACGTAGATGCCGTAGACGAGGTAGACAAGCATGATGACCGCCTGAGCAAGAGCAAAGGAGCGAATGAAGTCATGGGGACGGCGCATCTCCGACAGGAGTTCCTGTTCAGCGGGCGACGGCGGTGCAGGCGGGTGAGCGACACGAGTGAGATGAGGCCAGAAGAAGCGGGGCGAGTCAAAGCGCCGCGAGGACGGCTCGTCAACTTGCCGGAAAGATCATCGCCTGCACACGGCAAAGCAGAGGAGGCAGTATCCCACGGCGTCAGCACGAATGACAGCAGCGAGCTGCCAGATCGAGTGAGTAGTCATTTGCTGCAAAGCGGTGGTTTGGTAGAGCGGGGCAGAGACTCGAAACGAGAGGAACGCACGCCGCCGTCTGCAGAGGAGAGCACGTCAGCTTCACGGCTTGGACTGGTGTGCGGTAACTGCACTCACAAGCGAACACCATGTTCATGAGCCTGTTGTTCGACATTGTCCGACATTGTCGAAGGGAGTCAGAGGTAGGGAGTAGAAGGAGTGCGGAAGGACAAAGCGTCAGTCGGAGCCCCAAGAGCCAAAGCGTGGCATCGGACGCACCCGTTCACTTGGTTGTAGAGTGGCTGATCAACGCGAGCTTGCACGACAACGGGGCCCTCGGGAATGCCGTACGCCCTGCAGGAGAAGAGAGGGAGCAGCGACAAGCGGTCAGCGCATTCAGGCGAGCGTGAAAGCGGAGGCAGGGCGCAGGCTCACGCAGCCGCCGACGCATAGTTGGGCGGGCTGTGAGCGATGAAGGCCATGCTGAGGATGATGATGAGGATGTTGATCTGTGTGGGACAGGTGATCCGGTCAGAAGGACGTGAGCGCGCGGGCGAACGACGCTGCGCACCCAGACAGCCGAGTTGGCCAGGATGCCCAAGCCCTGCAGAGAGCGAATTTGGCCAATGATCATGCCGAGTACGGCCCAGATCATGACAGCGACTGAGAAGCAGATGGCTGGACCGCTGCCGCCCTCTGCAATTTGGGCGACGCCTTGCCCGTTGCTGCGAGTGAGCGCCGCCGGTCAGCTCAGCGTTTCGGACGAGCACTTTGCGGATATGACCTGCCTGAGACAGATGGTGCCGACGTTGAGAACGAGCCTATAGACCGAGACGACGACAGGTGAGTGCTTCGCGTCAGTGGGCGGTCGCGAGGGATCGAGCGCTGCGCGAGGGAGCTCGTACTGAATCGCCTGAAGGACACTGCACATGTGCCTGACTGGAGTGCCAAAGACACGCCCGCCGAGGTCGCCGTACGTGCGGACCGGGAATCGGACCGAGTCGAGCTGCAAGAACAGGTGCTGTGTGCGCGGCGCTCCGTCAGCTGGCCGCGCGGCATCTCGGTGTGAAACGTGAGGCGCACGCGGATCATCAAGCCGGTAATGCCGGCCGCAATGCCAAAGACGACATAGAGCACGACGCCTGCGCACAAGACTGGTCAGCGAAACGCTCAGGACGGTCGCAAGCAGGTCCGAGCGACTTGCCCGTGGCGAGGCCCATGTTTGCGATGGCGTACGCTGCGGGTCTCGAGCGCGTCAGCGATAGACTTGTGGAGGCACTGCGGACCGACCATCCGAACGCACGAGCATTGAAGGGGCCGAGGATGTCGGTCTGTGGAAGGCAATCCCAGTCAGCCTCCAGCGAGTTCAGCTCGACATGCGCTGTCTTTCCGCAGCGATGTGTGCGCTTGATTCCCCATTGAGCGAAGAGAGGGGAGCGCACGGTGATCAGGTAGAAGATGGTCGCCCAGCCAGCAACGCGCAGCATCCTCCTGGCGTTGCACAGCTCTTGCTCGCGCTCCGACAGGCCTTCAAGATCAGCCGTCGCGTCGTCGCTGAGCGCACCACCGACCGTCACCTCGCGCACGTCGCCGTCGGCGCCCTTCTCGGCCTTCTCGCCCTTCTCCCGGATCCGGCCCTTGACATTGGCGGCAAAGGCGCCGAGCCCCGCCGAGTGGAAGTCGGCGGTGTCGGCGCGCTCACGGGCACGCTGGCGCTGAGCCCAGAACCTGTACTCGGCGAGCGAGATGCGAGACGAGGTGGCTGCGCCGGGCGTCGAGGAATGAGCGTTCGAGGCTGGGTCCTAGTTGGGGACGTGCGGGACGAGGATACGCACAGTCTGGCACGTAGTCCTCGTGCATCTGCGCCGTCGACTCGTTCATCTCGTAGGGGGGCGCAGCGACCCCGACGGCCGCGGCGGTCTGCATGATGGGTGTGGTTTGAGGCGGAGGACCCGGACGAGCAGCGGGAGGATGACGCAGCAAGCTTTGGGCAGCAGCTCAAAGCGCAGAGTGGGAGCGAAAGAGGCGAAGAAGGCACAGCGCGCTCGAGAACGGAAGCGTGCAGGGCCAGCAATCGTCGGCCACGCTCATGCCGAGGTGCGAATCGGAGGACCTCGAGGGGGACGGGGAGAGCACGAGGTCGACTCGCGCGCTTGTGCCAATCTTGCACCTCAAGTCGACCTTGTCCTCGAGGCCGAACGGCGTCGTCAGGGCTCGCCGAAAATAGCGCGAGGGGGGAAGAAGCTGCAGAAGGGGCGAATTTATTTTGCAAGGGAGCGCAAGCGGGAGGCGGCGCCGCGTGCACGGACGGCCCCCACACTCGGTAGGACCCGAGGTTCGGCCTTCGCAAGTCCGGGTGGGGGAAGCAGCTTTGTGTGGCCTGCGCCTCGAGGTCGCCGTGCTGCGAAGCGTCTCACGCTAATCAAAGCTGCTCTCAACCTGCTTGCGTGTTCGTGGGCGTGAGGCGAACTGGCGACGAGAACAAAGGCGGGGGACCGGATTGACAACACCGCGCGGCGAGAGCAAGACACGAATAGAAGCAACAGACTCCGCCCAACGCCCGCGGGGAGGCACACCGACAACAGTACCTCCACCGGTACTGTCAGCTGCAACCCCCCCTCACGCGTCGCTGTCGCCGTCGTCATCGACGCCGACCCCCCTGTCGCCCGGGAACATGCGGTCGTCGACGACGCACCCCTTGGCCTCGCCCGTCTTCCTGACCGTGAACCGCCACGTCTCGTTCCACCCAGACGCGTTGGCCCCGCCCCCGGCACCGACCTGCGCCTGGGCCTGCGCCTGCGCCGCGACCTGCGCCGCCTGCTGTGCCGCCGCCTGGGCGGCGCGCCTCGCCCGCCGGGACGCGAAGCCCTGCACGGCGGCGGCGGCGGCGGCGGCGCGGTCCTCCTCTTCGCGGGCGATGTCCTCCGGGTCGCGCATCTCGGGGAGGGTGAGGCGCGCCGCGGCCGGGGGGTCGTGCGCCATCTTGCTCAGCGCGGCGTGCACGGCCGCCGGGGTCCAGGAGGGCGAGCCGTGCACGTACAGGTGCGAGAGCTGGACGGTCGGGATCTCGAGTGCCGCGGGAGAGATGAGCGAGCCGGAGACGTGCAGGACTTTAAGGTGCGGGAGGTAGGGGAGCGAGTCGTTGAGGGGGAAGTTCCGGTCGTCTGGGCCGTGCGAGCGTGAGCGTGAGTGTCGGTGACGCAGTGAGGAGTGCACAGACGCGGACGCGGAGGCGGACGCACCCTCCTCCTTGGCGCCGAACCAGCTGCCGCCGATGCGCAGCTCGACGAGGCTCGGACACTTCTTGAGGACGTGGGCGAGGCCACGCTTCGAGAGGAGCGAGCTCCGCCACAAGGTGAAACGCTTGACCTGACGCGCGTCGCCCAAGAGCTGCATCAGGTCGTTGTTGGTGATGCTGCGTGGCAGTCGACGGCGTGAGCTGGTGGCCGAGTTCATCAAAGCCCCGCAAGCCACTCGTGTGAGGCTTTGGAGCACAGACGTCGCACTCACTTGACCTCGATGAGCACAACCTCCTGTAACCGGAGCGAGTGCAGAGGCGGCACCGGCAGCGTCGACGAGTCGCTCGAGACGCCGCACAGCCGCAGCGTGTGCAGGCTCTTGAGCGTCGACAGGGGCTTGACGAACTGCGACGCCAGCGACGTGGGTGGGTCAGTCTCGAGGCGGAGGCCTGAGCTACGCGCGCACAGCGGGGAAGCTCGCGCGACGATAGGCACCGAGAAAGACGCACCTGGCTCACGGCCCACATGCTCGAGCTCTTCCGCGCGCGCCAACCCACGTCCATCCCCTCGTTCTTGCCCGCCCCGCCACCTTTGCCGTCCGAGGACGGCTCGAGGTCCTTGATGAGCGTGTGCAAGTTCTTGAGCTGCGTACCGCCATGAACAGCATCAGCACCCTCGCTTGAGCAAGAGAGACGGGCCGAAACGGAAGTGGCGGCGACACGCACGTCGACGAAGGACTGGCAGAGCGAGTTGGTCCACGCGGACGAGTCGGCAGGTTGGTACAGTGTGAGGGTGAGGAGGTGCCGACACGAGCCAATGATGCCGCACAGCGAGTGCATCGAGTGAAACAGGAACCAGCCTGTGCGGACACGCCCGGCTGGCAGCGTCAGCGTCGCACTCTCCCAACGACCGGTTGAACAGCGCGCAGTGCAGTGAGGTCCCAGAGACGCACCGATCCACTGACTGCTCGTCTTTGCCATCGACTCGACGTTGGCCGTGACGCTCCTGACGCTCCTGCTGATCTCGCTCCCGTGCAGCGTGCGGTGCACCGCGTGCGCCTGCACGCGCGTGTCGACCCTCAGGTCGCGGTACAGTGCGACGCGCGCATGGGGCAACAAGCGCCTGCACGTCAGGGCGAGCATGGCGAGCGAGTGCAGGTCGGGCTTGTCGTCTGGGGTGGGAGGCGCGGCGAGGTGCGCGAGCACGAGCGAGATGAGCTCGCTCGAGAGGAGGGTGAAGTGATCTGAGGGGACGACGGGCGGGGGGGCTGGGCCGGACGGGGGCGCGCCGGGCGAGAGAGAGCCGTCGTCGGCTTTGACGGGGTGCGGCGGGTTGCTGCCGCCGCCGCCGTCGTCGTCGTCGTCGTTGTTGTCGTCGGACGAGCTCAGCGCGGGGGAGGGACTGGACGAGTCGGAGCGCTTGACGCGCTTGGTGACTGTGCTTGTCGACGCTCGCACCGCGGCAGGGCCCGCGCCCTCGCGACCGGCTCCCCCACCTGCAGCGGCGGGGACATCCACGGCGCGGCCCTTGCCCTTGCGGCGCGAGCTGGACGCCGCTGCGCCACCTGTCCCGGCCGCTGCCACGACTGTCGAGGCCCTGCGAGCGGCGACAATGCCCGATGGGCGCGAGTTCGAGGTGGTCGAGGCGGGTGCTCCTGCGCGGGCTGACGAGGCACCTGACCCTCCCGCGGCTGGCGCGGCTGCGCTCGTCGTCGGGGCGGCTGGGTCGGGTGCAGGGGCGCGACCAGAGATTCGTGCAGAGGATCGCGTCTTTGGCATGCCCTCGAGAGGTCTGGTGGATGAGGGAGGGCGAGTCGGGTGATGAGTCGGCGGGGGAGGGGGAGGGGAGGGAGGGCGCGAGGCGTGGGTCTGGGTGGGATGCGCGCTGGGCCTGCACGCTAGCGGGGAGCCTCGACAGCAGCAAGGACGGGCGTCTAGCGTTGGAGAGGTTTGGAGAGCTGCAACAACACTCGCTCGACAGTGCGCGCGTCGTTCTCCGCAGAGTCACCGCCCCGCTGGCCCCACCCTGCCCTGTCTAGCACGGGCGAGGGGCTGACGCCTGTTGATGCCACTGTAGCTCGTATGTCGACTCCTTCAGGTTCACGACGCGCCTTCGCCGCTGTCGAGCTGCGGCCAGGTACTGTAGCTTGCATGCACTCCGGATCCGCTGCTCTGTAAGTGCCACTAGATGGAGCTTGTCCGAGGCGGTAGCCGGATCGTACGCACGATCAAGCCCACCCTCAAAGTGGCTGCCGCTTTCGACACTGCTCCGCGACCAGCCCCCTCGAGTCCCTCTCTCCTCGCTACTCTCATCGCACGGCTCCTGCCCAGCGCCACAGGCTCTCTAGGTGTGCATTCAGCGCACTAGCAACGGCCTGCATGCGCCCAGCTCGCCCAGGGTCAGAGCGGAGCCCTCGTCGACTCCCGCCAGCTCGCCTCGCCCCGACCCTCCCCTTTCCGCTTCCGGCGTCGACCTTCCCCCGTCGTCCGGACCCGCCAGAACGCCACGGCGAGCGGCCCAGCCTCGAACACACTCCGGCCTCGGAACGAGTCCCGCGACATTGTCGCTCGAGGACCCGCCTCCCGAACCCGGCGCGACCTCCGCTCTACGCTGCCCGGGCCCGCTCTTTCATTGCTCGCTCGCCTCTCTCTCTCCCCCCTCGTCTCGCTCGCCGTCTGCTTGGTGCTTCTCTCTCCACCCGTCTCGTCGTCGTCGCCCGGCTGCTCTCCCACCACAGCGTTCAAGGAACCCCTCTGGCAGGGCCCTCCTCACCGTCGCTTCCCCTCCGTTCGCTCGTTCAAGCCCTCCTCGCACTTGCCCACCGCATTCACCACACACTCGTTCGACCCACTCAGCTCACCATGAAGCCCAGCGCCCTCCTCCCCCTTGCGCTCCTCCTCTTCCCCTCCGCCACGCTCGCGACGCCCCCTCCCGAGCTGCAGGACCTCCTCTCGGCCGCCGCCGCCGCGACGACCGCGGCGCCCATCCCCGCGGGCCTCCAGTCGCGCATGGTGCGCCGCCGGGCCTCGGAGAAGAAGCTCGACGACGAGGCTGAGCGCATGAAGGACCGCCTCGGCAACGTCGTGATCCTCCCGCCGGGACACTTCAACCACACGGTCAGGTTTAATGGGACCCTCGTCAACCCGGCTGTGCGTGGCCTTCGCTTCTCCTCCCTCCTCGAGCTCTCTTTCTCGCGCAGCAGAAGCTGACGACTCACCGGCGACCGTGCGCTGCTCCACCCCACCCCCGAAGCAGACCCTGACGCAGCACCGCCGCCACCGTCGCAACTTCTGGGAGAAGCTCGAGGGCCACTTTGGTTTTGGTCCCTCTGCGACCTCGTCTGCCGAGGCGAGCAAGGGCACGGGCGTTGTCGACAAGGGCAAGGCGCAGAGCGACGACGGGAGGCACTACTGGTACGTCGAGGACAGCGACGACCAGAAGCACTGGCGCGAGAAGGACGAGGAGAAGAAGGAGAAGGACGACAAGAACAAGGACAAGCGCGACGTCGGTGACCTCTTTGAGGACATTGCGAACGAGGTCAACGCCGAGGGCGCCACGTCCGACTTGGGTGCGTCTCCTCTCCCAATGGCTCAGCGAGTCTGGACATGCGAGTGCTTACCTGCCGCATCGTAACACGCAGCGTCGGCCACCTCATCCGTCGCGAGCAAGATCGCCTCGGCCGCGTCCGTCGCGTCGAGCGTCGCGTCCGTCACCTCCTCGGCCGCCGCCGCGTCCGCCTCGGCCGTCGCGGTGGGCAACAGCACCGCCACGAACGCCGACCTCGAGGAGGGCGTGTGGTACGACCCGACGACCTGGCCCGACGCGGTCACGGCAGAGTACCGCGACGTCAAGCACAAGATCAACGAGCTGTCGGTCCTCTCCGTGCGTCGTGGCCTTCCGCACCTCTTTCCCGCCTTCCTCCGCTCCACCCTGCTGACATCCTGCACGCCCCCTCGCTCCGCTTCCGCAGAAGGTCGGCCTCGCGGTCCTCGTCCTCCTCGCGTCGGTCCTCCTCTTCGCCCTCATCTACTGTGCCTGCAAGCTCAACGCGCGCCGCCGCCGCCGCAACGCGGCCGAGCGCGCGCAGCAGAACCTCGCTGCTGTCAGCGGTCGCGGGTCGAGCGGCCGGGCGTCGACGCCGGCGAGTGGACGCGGCGCGAGGAGCTTCGAGAGCGGGCGTGACACTGGTGCGTGCCTTGCTTGTCCTCCTCCTCCTCCAATTGAGGGACCTCTCGCTGAGCTGACGGAGAACGAACGGCAGCTATCCCCGTCATGAGCTACGTCGGCTCGTCGTCGGCCTCGGCGTCGACGTCGTCGTCGTCGAGCCCGCGCGACGCCAAGGGCAAGGGCAAGGCCGTCCCGTCCGGGACCAAGGAGAAGAAGGGCAAGGGGTGGAGTCTCCTCTCGCGTGACTGAGCGCTGGGCGCCTGTCGGCGAGGGAGAGCGAGGCGGAGGAGCGGGGGAATGCGAGAGGGGGAGGAAGCAGTGGAGGTTGGAGGTTGGAGGGGGAGTCGGAAGAGCAGGAGCAGGAGGAGATACAAGCCGGAGACCAGAATCCGCCGTGTAGCCATAGCACACCACAGCCACTGTTTCGCCCCCCCCTGATGGACCCACACCCTGTATCGCCGCGCATTCGTTCTCGACTCGACTCGGTGTGCCCGGGCCTCGAGACGAGCGGGAAAGCGACACGCGTGTCCTCCTCGCGCTCGACTGCTTGCTTCGCGGCAGGTAGCTCCTGTGAGCTCCTGTGCATCTCGAGGCACGCAGGGAGGAGACGGACGCGCACACGGGAGGTTGCCCTCGAGCCGCGGCTCGACTCGGGAGTCGCGCGGCGATGCAGGGCGACCAGTGCCGCATCGCAGGTGCGCTCGGAACAGCTGGACAAGCGAGGAGACACGGCCGGGAAGAGCAAATGTTCTGAGGAGGCAAGCTGCAGCCGACACAAGCGGTCGGGGCCTGAGCTCGCGAAGTAGTCTCGATGCCGGGTCGACCTGCAAGAAGCGGCGCTTGCGCGCTGTCCATGCGTAAAGCTGAAAGAAGGCTCGGTGTCGAGGGAGAGGGGACCGACCCCCTTACGCAAGCGTGGTGGCGCGTTGACGTTGTGAGCAGGCCCAAGTGCGCGCGGACGGCGTGGGCGAGCGTGGGCACAAGAGGGGGCCCCTGGGGACCGACCGTCACCGCTCGAGGGGGGCGGCGCGCGGGCGCAGAGTGGCCCGGGACGACCCGCTTCCGAGTGTCGGCGCGCGCGCTCTCGCTGTCGTCGCCTCTGCCTTCTCCCTCTCTCTTCCCACATCACACCGAACTACTCTCTCTTGTCCCAGCAATCCTGGCAGACGTAGCCCCCGCCTCTCCGTCCCACTTCTCGTCGCAGCCTCCTCCGCCCAAGCGCCAGAAGACCACCGCGTCCTCCACCACCACCACCACCGACTCGTCTCCCGCTCCTGCTGCACCCGCACCCGCACCCGCACCAGCACCCACTCCCACCATGTCCAACACTGGCTTTGAGCAGGGCCCGCCCAAGACCGAGATCATCACCCTCACGTCGGTGCGCATGCCTCTCCTCTGCCCTCCTCCTCTCTTGCATTCCGGCTTGTACCGGGCGCCCGAGAGGGCTCCGCGCGACGTGGGCGCGCTTCTTGCGCCTCGGCGAGCGTGCTCAGAGGGGACGGCAGTCGACTTTGTGGGCGGCAGGGACGCCTGGGCCGGCCTGGGAGAGGCAGCACGGCGCCCGAGCGGCATCGATCCGGCTTCCGGTCTCGAGCGGAAGGGGCGCCGTGTGAGCCGCAGACCAGGCGCAGGACCTTTGCGAACGGTGCTGGCCACCGCCATGTGCCCGTCCCGGCTCCGCGGCGGTGCGACTCCGCCAGCCGACGGTCCCCCCGCGGCTCGCTGCCCCACCTGGTGGTCCCCGCCGACGGCGACCAACACCCGCTGCTCTGTCGTCGCGCAAATTACTGACCTTGCCGATTCCACACTCCGGGTTGCCGCTCGCAGCACGTTCTCTCGCAGCAGCAGCGTCACCCGATCGCGACTGGCGACTTGACCCTCCTCTTGACCGCCATCCAGACGACCTGCAAGTTCATCTCGACGAATGTCCGTCGTGCTGGCCTCCTCAACTTGTGCGTGCCCTTACTCTGGCTCTCAGGTCACCCCGGCGAACGATTCTGACTGTCGGCGCTCGCCCCCGTCCGCAGGATTGGCCAGGCCGGCTCGTCGAACGTCCAGGGCGAGGACCAGAAGAAGCTCGACATCCTGTCCAACGACATCATGATCAACAGCCTGCGCGCGTCGGGCAAGTGCGCCGTCCTCGTCTCGGAGGAGAACGACGACCCCATCTTCATCGACACGGCGCACCGCGGGCGCTACTGCGTCGTCTTTGACCCGCTCGACGGCTCGTCCAACATTGACGCCGGCGTCAACATTGGCACCATCTTCGGCGTGTACAAGTGCCGCGACGACTCGGAGGGCACGCTCGACGACGTCCTCCGCCCCGGTTCCGAGCTCCAGGTCGCCGGGTACTGCATGTACGGCTCGTCGGCCAACCTCGTCATCTCGACCGGCCAGGGCGTCAACGGCTACACCCTCGACAACGTGCGCATCTCCTCCTCCTGTTCCTGTCGACCACGCATCTGTCGCTGACCCCGCTCGATCCTCTCGCGCACCCAAACAGGGCATCGGCGAGTTTATCCTCACGCACCCCAACATCCGCATCCCCTCGCGCGGCAAGATCTACTCGTTCAATGAGGGCAACTCGCTCTTCTTCCACGAGCCCGTCACCCGCTACCTCGAGTCGATCAAGTTCCCCTCGAACGGCAAGCCCTACTCGGCGCGCTACATCGGTGCGTCGCCCCTCTGTCCCCTCGTGTGCAGGCTGCGCCCTTGCTGACTCGTGTGCCTCTTGCCTCACAGGCTCCATGGTCGCCGACGTGCACCGCACGCTCCTCTACGGCGGCATCTTTGGCTACCCTTCGGACAAGAAGTCCAAGAGCGGCAAGCTCCGCCTCCTGTACGAGGGCTACGTGCGTCTCGCTCGCTCCTCTCCTGGATCTGAAGAGTCCCTCGATGCTGACTGTCGACCAACGTTCACGCACCCGCAGCCCATGGCCTACCTCGTCGAGCAGGCCGGCGGCCTCGCAACGACGGGCACGGAGCGCATCCTCGACATCAAGCCCACCGACATTCACCAGCGCTGCCCCGTCTTCCTCGGTTCCAAGGAGGACGTCGAGGACGTCATGGCCTTCCACAAGGAGCAGTAACTCGTCCCCTCCCCTCCCCGTGGGCGCCTCTCTCTCTCTGATTCCCGCCGTACCCCCCTTGCGCCCGCTCTCTCCCGATTCCTCGCTGTGGTGTGCGACCGTCTGTGCCCCATCCCCCCCGCCTGTGCGACTAGCCTTGACAATAAAACCAAGAGCAGTGCCCCTCTTCGTGCGGTCGGTCCCGGCAAGAGCGCGCGCGTGGGGCGGACGAGAAGCGGCTCCGACCAGAGAACAGCTCGTGCGCGCACGACGGTGGGCACGTCGGGAAAGCGATGAGAAGAGCGATTGATCAAGCTTGCGAGAGTTCGAGCGAGCGAGCTGGCGGACTGCGACAGGCGATGAAGACTGTCGACTCGAATCGGCCCGAGCCCCTCGTCCACCTCAGCCCCTCGCCCTCTCCCTCGGCGCGCGCCGGCTGATCGAGGCCTGTGCGAAACCGCCGGTACAGACTGTGCGATGGGCGCTCACAAGGCACTGCGCCTTGAGGCTCGCTCCTCCCCCGTCTCATCTCTCGGGCCGCCGGCCGTCTCCACGTTCTCCTGTCTCCGCTCGAGCCTTCGCCTCCTGTCCGCGTCGGTTGCTGTGTCCGTGGAGGCCCCGGCAACTAACCCCCGCCGCCTAAATTTGGGCCGGGCGCGCTCCGCCTCGATGTTTCCTCGTCTCTTGCGCTCGAAGGCTGGCTCGACTCGGGGCCCGCCATGCCTCGCCGCTCTCGACGCTACTCGTCCGACTCGCTGACCGACTCGCCGTCAAGCGAACCCAGCAGCGACGATGAGCGCTACGAGCGCCGCCGCCCGTTGCGCAAGTCTCGCCCGCGTGCAGCCCGTCGGGGGAAGCGCGAGCGCAGCTATCGCTCGATGGGCAAACAGTGGGAGCAGTGGCCGCCGCGGTACGACGACAGCGGCCCTTACGACTCGCCAGGCTACTCGTCCGACGAACCACCGCCTCGACGAGCTCCGCCTCGCAGCGCATCTTTCCCGCCGGAGCAGCGGCAGACGAAGAGCGCTCTCGTGCTGTTTGGCGGCGTCGCTGTCGCCATCCTACTCGTCCTCCTCGGCGCCTTCGCGCTCTACAGATACTTTGGCGAAAGCAGCGGCGTCGGCGAGGCGAGCAGCACCAGCGGAGGTTCGTCAGCGGGCAAGGTCGTCACGGTGACCAAGACGCTCTCGGGCGGCGTAATAACGACGACGGTGTCGACCGAGTCCTCGCAGGCGACGGGCGGTGCCAGCTCAAGCGGGACGACCACGGCTGGCGACGGCTCGCCGACCGGGAGCGAGAACTCGACGAGCAGCTCGACGGGCTCCCTCGCGACGACACAGCCGGGTCTCGCCAGAAAGTGCGTGGCTTTCGTCTCGCATGCCTTGTAGCCCCCGCTGAGGCTGACTCGTCAAACGTGCGCAGCAACATCGGCATCGGCTTCCTCCCAGAGTAAGCTCTCTTTCGGTCTTTCCGTGGCTACTCGACGAAAGCGACTGACCGCTCCCCGTCCCAACTCCCAGCTACAAAAATCAAGACATGGCCAAGATCAACGCCGGACTGGGCATCAAATCGTCGTACTATGGCTGGCGCGTCGACCGAGCCTGCAGGTCTTCCTCCCCGCGGCTGCGGCTGACGAGCCCTCGGTCCGCAGGTACGCTCAGCTGCCCGCCACGGGCGAATGGGACGGCAGTCAGTTGCTCAGTCAGGTGCGTTTCGTCTTCGTTCGTCTCCGACTCGTCGACGCCGACGCTCATGCCCCTTCTCGCAGCTCGACGACATCAAGGCCTCGGGCGCCATCTTCCAGCCGGCAGTCATGCCGACGAAAGGGTGGGCGGGCTTGACAAAAGACGAGGACTACCAGGCTCTCGCGATCGCCAAGGTCATGAAGCAGTTCACCGACGAAGGCATCGAGGTCTGGCTCCGGTTTGCGCACGAGGTCAAGTGCGTCGACGGTCCTCTCCTCTCACTTTCTGTTTCCTCAACGTGATCATTGACGTTTCTGATCGTTTCCTTAATGCAGCTGGTACCTCACCGACGGCACATACCAAGGCATGGTCGACGACTTCAAGGCGGCGTGGTCCGTCGTTGCCGCTGCGGTCGCCGACAACCCGCTCGTGAGGATGTTCTTCACGCCCAACGTCGCAGGGAACTTCTCTACGTACGAAGATTTCTTTCCAGACGACCCTTCGACCGTGCACTATCTCAGGTGCGCCTCTCGCGTCGTTCCGCCTCTCCCCCGCCCCTCCGCTTCGCCGGACATAAGCCATGTCCTGACGCTTGCACCCACTCTTACTCATAGCATCGATTACTACCCGAAGACACCCAACGATCGCTTCCTTGCCCAGGTCCAGGAGATGTACGACAAGTGGTGCGCCGACGGCTCCATCAAGTTCGCGATTGGCGAGACGGGCAACGGGTGGAAGGCGACCATGGAGGAGCGACTCGCGTGGCTCGAGGAGCTCACGAGCGAGGACGCAGCCAAGGCGATGCCGCACTATGTTGGCGTCTCGTGGTTCAACGTGCGTCGCCTGCTCGCCTCTGTCTGTTTCCTCTCCATTTCCTCTCTTTTCTTCTACCTTGCCTTGCCCCCTTCGTCTGACAATTTTCAACGACAACGAGTTGCTTGAGCGGCCCTGACCACTCCACCCTCGCCCGCAGTACAACAAGGGCCAGGTCGTTCGTCTCTTCTCTCGCACGCTCCTTCCTCTGGCGCACAGCTCACGCACTCTCGGCGCAGTTCTACTTGTACGACGAGGACACTCCGGCGACGAACGAAGCGATGAAGGCCTGGATTGCAGCTAAAGAGACGACAACCGAGGGGGCGGCGATGGGCAACGCGTAGGGGCTCGAGCGGGGAAAGAAGCCCGTGTTGTATCGCAGGGTCTCGTTTGCTCGCTGGCCTAAGTACCTGGCCGGAACTCGACTCATTGCGAAGCGAAGCTCCTGCCTTCGCTAAATGCGCCCTTGTTCCGAGTTGTCAACAGGCCCGGTGCTCTCCGTCTCCAGCCGACTCCTGACTTTCTCTTAAAGCGCACGAAGGCTCTCGCTGGCAGTTCGTGGTCATGTTGCTCCGCTATGTGCTTCCAACATACTTCCCTCAGCCAATCCTCCCCCGAGCCCTGAGCCTCCCTTGCTCATTGCCCGCCTCGCCGCCGCCCCGCCGCCCGCGCCTCCCTGACATGGTCCTGCGTCACGCCGTGAGCCCTCGCAACGCCGCTCAACTCTGGATCGCGCGGCTGAGGCGCGCTGATCTCCATCTGTCGCGGCGACGCCCGCTCGCCTCTGCGGCCGCGGCTGAGCGCGCCGAACCGGGTCCGTCTCGCCGAGGAGGACTTGCGGCGTGCCTCAGAGCTGCCTTCAGAGCCGGGTCGCGGCCGCTCCTCCTCCGTGCGGGCCCGGAGCGCCTTTTTGCGCGTCCGGGTGCGCTCGCGCACGACGCCGAGGACGAATTTGATCGCCGCGAAGAAACCAAAGATGAGGTTCTGGATCGCGGCGTACGGCCAGGCGTTGCCGACGAGAAGGAAGTCGTTGAGCGCGCGCAAGAGGATGAACTGCGAATCGAATGCAACGGGGCCGTTGGTCAGCGCCACTCCCTCGACATCAGGGACACAGCGAGGAGGCAGGACGCACGAGGACGATGATGAACCAGAAGGTCCACGCGACGAGCGAGGCGCCCACCTTGACCCACGTCTCGGTCGACGCAGTCCACTCGAACCCGCCGCTCTTGCCCGACCTACGAGTCCGGTGCGTCACACCCGACGCCGTCCGCCTCGCCTCCGGCCTCGTCCCCGCCCGCCCGGCCGCCTGTGCGCCCTCACCCGCTGCGGCCCCCGAGCCTCCTCCCCGAGCGCCACGCGGCCTCGGCGCAAACGCCGTCCTCCGCGTCTCCCTGTGCAGACTCAACGCGCGCACGATCGTGTGCGCGGCGCTCTCCGTCCGGTGCCCAAAGACCGGGACGCACAGCAACAGGGTGGCGAGGAACGCGAGGCTGACGAACGTCCAGCTCGCGCCCTCGATGAGGCGGTAGTTGCCCTGCCCGATCAGGTCGTCGCAGTCTTCCTGCCAGAAGACCGGGGACGACGACGCGGAGGGCCACCAGATGGTCACGGCGTAGAGGACGAACCAGTACAGCTCGCTCGCTGCGAACGCGCAGAGGAGGAGCACGGCTTGGTGCCGGTGCCCCCACTTGCGGAGGCGCTGCGCCGCTCGAGCGACGTTCGAGCGGTGCTCTCCGGGGACGTACTCGTCGCCTGGCTGGAGGTGTAGCGGGTGGGACGAGTAGCGCTGCTCGCCTGGGTGGGCGGCGCGGTCGGCGGCGTGTGCGGAAGAGGCTTCAAGGAATGCGTCGTGCTCGTCGGCAGTTGTGAAGCCCTATAGAGGTCGACCGCGTGGGTTAGTCGGGTCAGGGAGGAGAAGGCGAGAGAGCAAGCAGAGGAAGAGGGAAGAGGACACACGTGGATGTGGTGCGTGTCCGACAGCACACAGGCGATGACCGTCCCGGTAATGCTCGACGCGAGCAGGAAGGCGAACCTGTGAAGGAATCACTCCTTCGTCAGTGAAGTGTCCGAGGCGTGTCCGTATGTACAGCACACAAAGGGGGGGAAGAACCCACTCGGCGTGCCACCGCTGGATCCCGTTCGTGCCGTTAGAGGCCGTCCCCATCATGTCTCGCGCCATGATCGCCACGAGGTACATGTGCGCGAGCGCGAGCTGTGCAGCGATGTACCATGCCGACTGGGCGGGCTGGAACAGGACGATGAGCATGGCGAAGAAGGAAGCGATGCACAACCCGGCGACGGTACCATAGGCGTTGATGGCGGGCGAGGGACAGAGTCCGCAGCAGACGTCGATAGTGACCTGCCACGGCGCAGAGCAGTACTCGGACTGTAGAGTACGAGCGGTCATGGGGTCAAAACCAGAGTCGACATTGAGCGAGGGGAGGCAAGAGACGCACGTAGCTGATGGGACAAATGGAGCTGAAGGCGTCTTCTGCGGCGCCCATGGCTGCGGGCGGTCACTTGCTCGTGTTGAAAAGAAGGAGGTGGAGGCGAAGGTACTGCGATAAGAGGTGTCGCTCGGCTTCGGTTGAGCGAAGGCGGAGGAGGCTGTGCCGACATGTCAGCGACATGCGGGCTTGGCTGGGCGGATAGACCTGAAGCGTACCTTGACGGACTGGCTATTGTCGAGGATCGACGAGCAAGGAGCGCAAGAAGCTGCAAGGATGGCGTGCAGGGCAGACGAGGCCTTGGGCGGAGTCCGGGGATGGTATGCCGAGGGCTGAACGACGTCCGCGGAGCGCTCGGCTGCAGCTTGAAAGTTCTGATTGCGTCGGGTGACCGGCGCTAAGTGAGGTCACGCGGCGAAAGAGGCTTGGGGCGCTCTGAAGCGGGTGGCGATTGAGGTGCTGCAGAGAAGCAAAAGGGGAAGGGTGCATGACGGTGCAGGCGGCAAGCAGCGGGTGGCTCGGCGTCGAACCGTTCGTCGAGGGGAACGCCTCGCGGTCGCGCTCAGCTCAGGAGGCGTGTGCGGCGTTGACGGACGCCGTGCGGATAACGAGAGGAGGTCCTGAGCGGGGGAGACAGGAGACGAGGCGGACGGGCGTTCCGAGCTTATGCGCGGGTATTCACCTTTTCTGGTGTGGATCAGTCAGTCCGTTCTGTGCTTGTTTGGCCTCTGAGCTGGTCAGCAGAGGACAGAATCGACCGAGCAAGCGAGTCTGAGGACAGAGCCGAGCCAGGGACGCGAGGGAGGCGGGGCAAGCGCGGGTGGCTCGCTCACGACAGGCAAAGCCGAGCAAGAGGCCTGCGTAGGCGCACTCCAAAGCAGGAGACAGCAGATGGAGAGAGAGAGAGAGAGAGAGGGACTGTTGGTGTTGGGCCAGCGCTCGCGCCTTCCTCGTCGTCGCCGCTCCCCCTCGTCGCCCAGCCAGCCAGCCAGTGCCTCAGTCCTTTGAAGGTCATGTTTGCAGCTCTTCGCTCTGCACGCGCTGCTGCGCGCCCGCTCGCCCGTCAGCGTGAGCTTCTCCCCTCCCCTCCTCAACCCGACCACCACCAGCAATCGATCTCGTACTCCACACCACCTAGGAGCGGTCGCCTGGCGTGTGCACGCAGCAGCAACCTATACCCTGCGTTGTGCCAGAGCAGGGCGCTCCAGGACGAGGTGCGGCGGGAGCGAGCCGCGTCCCCATCCTCGTCGACAGATGGCCAAACTCGCCCACGACAGCCTCTATGGACGGGCCTGGTCTCCAGGCGCAGTCACGCAGTGACAGCAACACCTTGCGCGAGCGCGCGCGCCCCAAGACCGGTCCGCTGACCTTTGCTCCTCCTCCTCTTCCTCTCCCGTCACTGCGCGCAGTCCACGGCTCGTCGGCCCGCAGCGCCTACTCCAACTTTCTCATGCCCGCCATGGTGAGGATTACCGGCTCTCTGACTCGCATTGTATGGCGCGCCAAAGCTGACCGTCTTCATGCGCGCACAGTCGCCCACCATGACCGAGGGCGGCATTTCCGAGTGGAAGGTCAAGGAGGGCGACGCGTTCGAGGCGGGCGCCGTTCTCCTCACCATCGAAACGGACAAGGCCTCGATCGACGTCGAGGCGCAGGACGACGGCATCATGGGCAAGATCCTCGTACGTCCTGTCGCCTCTCCTCCGCTCGCGAGCGAGCCTGCATGCTCACTTCACCCGCCCACGCGCAGGAAAACGATGGCGCCGCTGGCGTGCCCGTCGGCAAGCTGATTGCCATCCTCGCCGAGGAGGGCGACGACCTCGCCAACATCGAGGTCCCGTCGCAGGAGGCCGCCGCAACCCCGTCCAGCCCCTCCCCCGCCGAGTCCAAGTCCGAAGCCGCTCCCACCTCCACCACTCCCTCCGACGCTCCGACCCCCTCTCCCGCCACCCCTTCCCCGACCCCGTCCGCCACCCACGCCCACCCTCAACACTCGAAGCCTCTCCTCCCCTCTGTCCTGCGCCTCCTCGCCCTCGCGCGCATCTCTGACGCGAGCGTCATCAAAGCGACGGGCCACAATGGCACTCTGACCAAGGGCGACGTGCTCGCGTACACGGGCGCGATCAGCAACCCGAGGGGGTCGCTCCCGGCGGAGAAGCCCGACCACGGCCACCCGGCGCACGACTACACCCCGACACCCAAGGACGTGCGTGCTCACTCCTGTCGGGTCCTTCTTCCCACCTCCGCGGACGTGTGACTGATCGGACCGGTCTGCGTGCAGGTCAAGAAGCCCGTCGAGGTCCTTCTCGACGGCCCGTCCATCCGCCGCCTCGTCGCTGCGGGCCTCGGGTCCGCCTCTGCCCCTCCCAAGCCCGCCTTCAAGGAGGTCCCCGTCTTCTGTGCGTCGCCACCTTCCCCCTCTCCCCGCACATCGACGAGATCCTGACTCTTTGTCGCGCCCCTGCAGCCTTCGACTCGATCCTCGACGACTACCTCCCCCCCTCGCGTCGCTCGACCTCGCCCTCGTCCGCCTCCGCCACCGGTTCGCCCGTCCCTCCCCCGCCCGCAGCGCGCAAGAGCGCCTTTGACGACATCCTCGGACTGTAGACGCTTTCTTCCTCTGTCTCTCTTCTCTTGGGTTTCGGGCGCGAGGGTGGTGGGCGGTCGAGCGAGCAGGGCTGTGCCATAGACTTTTCCGTTTCGCCGTTCCGCTTGGTCGCTTTGTTCGTTCGTTGCGGTTCCGAGGCGCAGTTTCGGAGGAGCGACTCAGGAGTGCTGCGCCGGCATTCGTCGCCGACGGACCCCTCGTGTCTGTCCGGCCCGGCGTCGGGTCCTCTGTCTCTCGCTCGGGCCTCTCGGCGAACTAGGCCCGGCGTGCTCCCTCTCACGTCTTCCGTCTCTCGCGCGCGCACTGTCTTCCTTCCTCCTCACACGTTTCGAGTGCGCAAGATGGCCGACGCATCAGCTTCAGAGCACGACGGGATCCGCAAGGTCCCCTCTCTCGCCCTCTCTGCTCTCCTCGTCGGGTCGCGCTCGGCTCCCCGCGCTGACGCCCCTTGCTCTCCGCGACGCGCCCGCCCCCTCACCCGCACCGGCACCCTCTCCGCACAGGTCATCGAGCGCGAAATGTTCCGCCTGCGCTCGACCTACGGCCCCGAGGCCGTCCCCGTCTCCTCGTCCACTGCGCTCGCTCCTCTGCGCGCCGGCGCGCTGAGGGGCAAGGTTGTGCTCGTTACGGGCGGGACGAAGGGCCTCGGGAGGGAGTTTGCGTGCAGGGCTGCGGCGGAGGGAGGGGCGAGGGTGGTGCTTGGTGCGAGGGGGGAGGACGGGGTGAGGGAGGTCGTGAGGGAGATTGAGGCCGCGGGAGGGTGCGCATCCCGCTTCTCCCCGTCTGCTCTTTATGCGGCGCTGACTCTTTGCGAGAACGGTTGCTCAGCGAGGCGACGGGCCTGGCGACGGACGTGACGAGCTGGGAATCGCAGGTCGCCCTCTTCGTGCGTCCCTCACTGCGCTTCTTCCTCGACTCGCACGGCTGACGAGCATCTCACCTGGGCAGGACCACGCAGTCAAAACTTACGGGCAGGTCGACGTTGTCGTCGCCAACGCGGGCATCTTTGAGTCGGGCTCGTTCCTCGACGACACGGTCGATACGGAGGGCAAGCTGACGGTGCGACGCCGGTCGAGCCGCTCGTCTTGGGTGATGGTGACTGATCAGCGAGCGCGCCTACAGAAGCCGGACCTCGGCACGATCGACATCAACGTCGTCGGGACGCTCTACAGTGCGCCCGAAGCCTTTCCCCTCTCGCCGTTTGACTACAAGCACTGACCCGGCTACCACTCGGGCGCAGCCGCCCGTCTCGCTTTCCACCACCTCCGCCAGAGGCCCGAGTCTTCCCCGGGTCTCAAGGCGCTCGTCATACTCGGAAGCCTCACCTCGTTCGTCGCGACGCCCGGTTGCCCGCTGTACGCGACGAGCAAGCACGCCCTCCTCGGGCTGCAGCGCGCTCTGCACACCGAGAGCGCCGCAGCAGGGATCTCGTGCGTCCCCTCTTCGCACGGTACCTCTTACGGCCGCTAACGAGCCAAAGCTTGCGCCCGCAGTGTCATCTTTGTCGCCTCTGGTCCCGTCCCGACCGACATCTTCGGCCCGCTGCGCCCAATGATTGAGACCCTGCCGCACATCAAGCTCAGCGACACGGTCGACGCGATGCTCTTTGCTGCTGCGAGCGCGGCGGGCGAGGAACAGCTCGGGGGGTGCACGCTCGCGACGGACACGGCGTGAGTCTTGTCGCCCTCTCCCGCTCGCATCGCTCTCGTGTACGTGCTTTGAGAGTCGCTGACGGTAGGGTACGCGCAGGGGCATCTTCCGCATTCCGTTCGTGCAGGCGTACCGCGAATAGACGTGCGAGCGGCGTGCCTTCTCTCGGAGTTGGCTGCGGCCCTCGGTGCGCTTGCGCGATGCTGCAAGGAACCTTATTTCTTGTCGGTCTGGGCGAGCGCTCCTCATGGCAGTGGCGAGAGAAAGCGCAGAGCTGGCGCAGAGAATGCCGACGACCGCTCTCGAGGTGCTTCGAGCAAGGGGCGGCTGTCCTCGCCTTGAATGAGTAAACGAATGTGATTTAGCAACTTGTTTGCTCTGTGAGTCCTCTCCCGCTCTAGAGCGGCAGGGATTGAGCCTCCAGTTGGCCTCCAGTCCCGTCATGCCTTTCTCCCCACCTCCACGTCGTTCTCGTCGTTCATCGATGCTCGGTCGAAGCGCACGGCATACGCTGTCTCGAGCGACCCGAACGGTAGCTCCTTCGTCGAGCGGTCCTCGTCGATCTGCGCGTCCTCCGAGATGTGCGCATGCACGGGGACCGAGAGCTGCGCATTGTGATCGAAGCTCGGGCCTGCGCGGTGCTTGTTGGACGCAGCGAAGCGCGAGTGGTGCGCGTACGAGTCACCGCTGCTGTTCGGCGAGAGGGACTTGCGCGCGTTGACTGTGGGCGAGCGGGCCAGGACGGGTGGTCAGTGCACAACTCCGGGGCGAGCAAGCGAATGGTTTTACGAGTCGCGATGACGCTGATGACATAGACCTTGCTTTCGAGGAAGCCTGGAGGTGAAAGATCGGCGCAAGGGTGAGCTCCGTGGATGTCGGCTGGACGAGCTCGTCCGAAGGCAAGCCTCAGATGGCAAGCACACGCACCGGGTACCGTGTACCACAGAGTTGTTCCTTTGGTGACGATGACCACCTGTCGAGCGAGCGAGTGTCAGCGCTGTGAGCGACCAGAACGAGGCAAACGAGCGCGCACGAGTACGAGGACCTGGACAGCGAGCGACGCCGCGTTCGTCTGGAACGTCTTAACGACGAGGCGACCGATTGGGGAGGAGAGGGACGACACAGGAGTGTTGCCAGCGATGCGACGAGGACGGATGAGGAGGTAGTACACGGTGCCGAACCTGCTCAGTGGGTGTCGGTCAGTCTTCCCGCGGGCAGGCAAGGACCGCTCGAGGATGGGAGGACGCACGTGATGAGCAGGTCGCAGTGGAGACTCACCGAGAGCCACGCGTACATGACGTTCTGCGCGAGCAACAGAGTCAGCTCGGAGAACGGAGGACGGCCCGAAATCAAAGCTCCTCACGTTGATCCTCGCAAACTCGGTCAACAAGGTCACCGTGGTCCCCCAGTACGCGAGGTACAGCGCGAGGGCAAAGGCCGCAAGCTCGAGGAGGAGCATGAACGACGGGAGCCACCAGTTTCGGCGCTCGCTGATGATCCAGACGCGCCAGCTGCGGGAGGTGAGGGAGCCGAGGAGCATCAGGTTAATCACAGCTCAAGCGCTTACGCAATCGAGTCGAACGAGACGCACGTAAAGAAGCCTTGGGCAAGGAAAACGTTCGGACCGGTGAAGCAGGCGTACACAACAAACTCGACGGGCACGCGTCCGAGGACGGACGGGTCGAGGAGAGCCGTGACGGTCGTCAGCCAGGCCCAGGCGCAGTCGTTGATCGTGTCGCCCAGGGCGCTCAACGTCAGGAAGCCGACGAGTACCTTGAAGACGAGGCGGTCCGACGAGCCGAACCGCATGAAATAGGTGGCCGCTGCCGGCAAGGGAGGGTCAGCTTGGCCCGAGTGCGTCAGAGCCCTGGTAAAGCGTCACGCACCCATGTACAGTAGCACGCCGTACAGCAGGCATGCGATGAAGGTCGCGACCACAACTGGCGTCACGACATCGTCGACGGCAGTCGAGAGGGCCGCGAGTTGTGCGGCTGCCGCCGCCGCTGCTGACCCCGCAACGTTCGGCTCAGTGATGGTGGACATCCGCACAGGCGAGAAGGTGCAGGAAGGACAGAAGCGAGCGGAGCCGTCCGTCCGGCGACTCGTACAGGTCGACAGAGCAAGCGCACGCTCCCTCGCAGATCCCCCGACTACAAGGCCTCCGTCTCACCGACGGCGATCAGCCCATCGGACGCGCTGGCCGCCACCGAACGAGCACGCTGCGGCCTGTGCGAGGGTTCCACGGCGTGCTCGCCGTCCTCAGCGGGGCGCGAGCGTGATCGAGACGCGTTGTTCTCCGCAGCTTGCAGAGCCTGAACCGCGCAACAGTTCGCCGGGTTCGTGAAGCAACGTAAGGCGATCTGCGATCTGGCCCCACGCTTCGTGTCCTCGTTGAATCGCCGGCGGAACTTATCATCAGTCGGGAAGGGAGGGGCGGGTGTACAAGGGGCGTGCCTCGCTGGGGCGAGCACCGGCGCCGCGCTGAGGTGCTCAGAGGTGCGCACATGGGCTCGGGCAGCAGCGAGCGGATCCCAACAGCTCGAGCCAGGTGCGAACGCGGCAAAGCTGATGAGGTCCGCTGGGCCCTTGTCGGCCGCCTGGGCAGCGCCGTCCATTTGTTGAGAGGCAGGGGGCGCTAGCGCATATGGCCAGAATTGCGAAGCAAGAGCCCGCTGCACCGCTATGTAGCCCGAAGCTGGGTAACGTGTACCGCCTCGCTGAGTTCCAGCTCGGCTCGGTCCCTCGGCGGTCGCGTGCAAAGGATGATGCCAATGACTTCCAACACGTGTGAGACGCACGTCTACAGTGTACAACTGACCAAGAGAGGCTATAAAATCTTCAATCCGTCGATTCGTCGTCGCCCTCCCGCGCTCAGACCTTCTCGTCCTCGCTCGAGGCGTGCTCGAGCTGCTCGTCGCTGCCGGCCTCGCGCTTGAGGTACTCGACGCCGCGCTGGGCGCCGAGCTCGTGCTCGCGCTTGAGCTCGGCCATGACGATCTGGTTGGCGCGCCACACGTTCTTCTGTGCAAAGAGGCGGTCCATCTCCTCGAGCGGGATGTGGCGCGTCTCCGGGAGGAGCAGGCAAATGTAGGGGATCGCCGCGAGCTGCATGAGCTGTGGGTGCGTGCGGTTGCTCTGTGTCAGCAGGAGGCTCCTGACGAGAGAGAGAGAGAGAGAGAGGGGAGGAGGACGCACGCAGAAGAAGAGGTAGACACCCCACCCGCCCGAGCCCATGCGGAGGAACATGGTCGGCGTCGCGCGCGAGATGACAAAATTCCCTGCGGGTCCGAGTCTCGAGTCGTCAATAAGAGGAACCCTGGGAAACACCCCAGAGGCTCGAGAGGGACGCACAGAGCCAGTTGGAGCACGCGGCAATGCACTGCGTCACCTGGCGCACGGTGCCCGGGAACGCCTCCGAGTTGACGACCCACGGGGTCCCGTTGAACGACGCGGCGTAGAACGCAGTCCACAGGTAGAAGAAGAACATGGCCGCCTTGCCCGCGGGAGGGAGCGACGTCGTCGGGTTGAGCTGAGGCTGGTCGACCTTGATGTAGATCGCGATGGCCAGCATCGACAACGCACCGCCAGTAGCACCGACGAGGAGCTGCAAGTCAAGAAGTCGAGTTGCACACGCGTCAGGAGAGTCGAGTCGAGGCGGCAGGTCCGACGAGAGAGAGACACGCACGATGTTGCGACGGCCAAAGTGGTCGATGATGAAGAAGCACCACACGAGGCCGAGGACCGTCTTGATGACGCCAAACACTCCCGTCGTCAGCAGCGACGTGTTGGTGCCCGTGACGCCGATCGACTTGAAGATGGTGGGCGAGCTGAGGGAGAGGGGCGGGGAGGGGGGAGGGCCCGAGGGTCAGCTCGTACTGCGCCAGGACTGTCTGGGAGCGACCAGAAGGGACTCACTAGTAGTTGATGGCGTTGATTCCCGTCCCGTTCTGAAGCAGGAACAGGTTGGACGTGATGAGCATGCGGCGGAAGATGGGGCCGTTCGTCAAGAGGTGGCGCAACGGCGCAAAGAAGCCAGTCCCGACCGCCGTCCGGTCGTGCTCGGCCTGGATGTCGATCTCGTTGACCTCGTTGACGATGTAAGGGTCCTCGGGCGACAGGTTGCGGATGTAGCACAGGTTGGCGATACCCGCCTCGCGCTTGCCCTGGTTCAGCAACCACCGGGGAGACTCCTTGATGAAGAAGGGGATGCCGAGCGCAAACAGGCCACCGGGGATGAGCTGGACAGCAAAGGGCTGTGGCGGGCAGGAAGCGCCGTGGGGTAGAGGGAGCAAGTGGTCAGCTCGAGCCGAGTCCTCCGGATCCCACCTCGCGCGTGAAGCGGCGACGCACCGTGAGCCACTGTGTCGTGCCCGGCGCAATGTGCTTCGACACGCCGTAGTTGATCCAGAAGCCGACGAGGCCACCGACTGCGCGGTGCGGGAAGAGAGGACGACTGCGGTCAGTCACGAGCGCTCGGCCAGCGTGCGCGGGCGGAGCGACGACGACTTGCTCTGCCATCCAATCTCGTAGGCTCCAACGAGCTGTCCGCGAATGGCGGGCGGCGAGATCTCGGAGATGTAGAGCGGCGTGAGGTTGGACGCGGCACCGCTGCGGGAGGAGAGGGGAGGGGAGGGCAGGGGAGGGAGTCAGTTCTCCCTGCCCCTCTCGACGCTGCATGACGACGACAGGAGGACTCACATGCCGAGGCCAGCGACGATACGACCACCGTAGATCGGTCCGAGACCACGGGCGCCGTCGGCGGCGAGCATGACGCCTGCGCCGAGGCAGAAGACGAGGGCCGACAGGAGCAGGCCCATCTTGCGGCCGAGGAGCTGACCCGCCGGGTAGCCGAGCAGGGCCCCGAAGAAGCAGCCGCCCTGGTACGTCGACACAATGTTGGAGCTGATGGCGGCAAACTCCTTGGGCGTCTTGGTGAGGAGGCCAAACTCGTTCTTGAACGACGGCAGCGCGATCGACGTCCCGATGAACGCAGAGTCGTAGCTGCGTCACCAGTCGAAAGCTTGTCAGCATGCTGTCGAGCAAGAGGCGCTGCACCGAGGGAGAGTCAAGCGAGAAGACGAGAGAGGGGACGCACCCGATCATGATGGCCGCCGTCGCAGCGACGATGGCACACGAGTAGACGCGCCAGTTGTACACGGCCTTGGGCGT